>CALNXK010000048.1:617500-622500 GCA_942486035.1 Porites lobata | reverse complement strand
CTAATTACGGGAGAAAGTGCATCTCCGTTTTTAGATTCACCTTCAGCCAAGCTGCCTTTACTTGACTCTACAGAAAAGAAAACTATCGGTGAAACATCTTTCTTATTTAGCATTAAGAACACTTACCTATCTTTTCTCTTTGGTGGTAAAAGAACAATCAATTTGGTTAAAACTGAATTATTTCAAAAAGGCTGTAATGCCAGGTGAAAAATGTAATGTGCTACAGATTCAATTTTATCCACAAAAAATTGTGAGAGTGTGGAAAGAGTTCAGCATTTCATTAACTTGTCAACAAGCAACTCTACATTAAATAGGAATTAAATGTCTCTTGTAAACACATTTCATTTCCCACTGGTTGTTGGCACCAGTTCCCTTGTACGGGTCAGTTTTCTTGATACAGCCAGCCCTACCCCCCCCCAATTGTGCTTCAACTCCGTTGACACTCTCACTTTGATCTGGCTTTCCGTCTCTAGATAATTTACCATCTTTTGTTTGTACTAATTCCGGGAGAAATTGCATCTCCGTTTTTAGCTTCACCTTCAGCCAACCTGCTCTTACTTGACTCTACCGAAAAGAAAACCGCTATGGAAAATCCATTAACGTTTCTCTTCGATCGACGTCATTTTAATAATGCTTCCGCACAAGCTCTATTTCACGGCGGCCATCTTGTTATGCGCAGTGAGAGGTGTGCATTGCAGAACTAGAGAATCACCTTAAGTTTATTTCGTAACGAAAACGTGAAATCAAATAGACAACGAAGCTATGAGAAAAGATGATAGTTCTTTTACATATAAAAATCAAACCAACTAAAGGCACATTAATTTTATGAAGCCGTTTCAGTTGTAGTTTTTAGCTTTCCGTTGCCTACCATTGCCATGGAAACGCATAGTTACGGTTTGATGGCGTGTGATAAACAAGACGTACGTGGTAAACAGATTGGTATCACTGACTGAAATGTTAATATGTCTTGATAAACAAGGAAAAATGAATTCATTAAACATTCCTGAATTTTAATTAGTTGCGGTTTTCATTGAAACCAGCAATTCCGGTTAGGCACTATATCTGAAATGCTTGTATTGGTGACTACTATCAGTGTGCCAGATTTCGTGCTTGGATCAAAAAGTGCACAATTCACCCGAAATTTCGATTTCGTCGATTTCGAAGATCATCTGATGGCACACTTACCGTAGTTACTCGATTATACACCGCGTTTATAAAATTTTCAGCGTTTCCCATACGGCGTTTGTTTCAAAATATTTTTTCTTAAATCACTGACAACATTTACTGTAAATCGTTTTTAAATATCATGTTCTTTAAAGGTTCCAATATCTAGCTGTATCTTATTTTGCTGATATAGAATCGTAATTGTCCGGATGGTGTAGATTACCAAGTTGTACCGATTTTTTTCGCTCATCCTCGAATAGACGCCGCATTCTTCTGATTGGGTGCGACGTTTATTCGAGGGCGGCGTTCAATGGTAATTTTGCTTCCATCTGCGGCGTGTAATCGAGGGCGGCGTTTAATCGAATAAATACGGTACTCAAGGGAGATTCTCATTTTAAATGGACATATCCATGCTCGCCGACAGGCACATTTTATTTGTAACAAGACAAGGGATAAAATCTGCAGCAAAGAACACGTTATCTACGATGGGACAAGGAAGGAAATGAATAGACTCTATTACGTGTACGTTGAATAATTAATATGAAAGAAAGTACTTGTCTGGTCATTCTCCTTCTAAGGGAACGTTTCCTCGATATTTTTTCCACATTTAGCGGGTGCCCGTGAATGCATAAAAGCGAACCAGATATAGAGAATTTAACATAAATGAAATCACGGCAGCAAATAGAAACAGGGAACATTCGCATGAATACCTAATAGGTATATAAGCAGGCGAGGTTGATATATTCCATACCTGGGTCAGGAGTAGATCCTGAAAGACTTGGCCACCAGTTTTCGAGAGGTTCCTTCTTCGGTGACGATTCAGCTTCATTTGTTCCTAAAGTTTTCTCTCTCTTCTCAAATGGATGTCGTTGCTCTGAAGTTCTACAAGCCTCCTCAAGCTTTTCAGCAGGGGTATCGCATTTTTGGCGCATGTTCATGTTTTCATTTCCTGCATTAAAGAACATACCCTCCGTGTTAACCCTTTCATTCACAGAGTTAGGACAAGTAATGACCCCAGTAATAGTTTTTGAGATTGTCTGTCACCATTCAATTGAAACCTTTTCCTCAGTATTTTCACAAGGTACTACTTATTTAGTAATGATAGTACTCATGCATGATTCAATACCAACTGTTACCATTCTCCCGGGCATGCCCCCAGGGATGATTTGAAGTTTAGTTTTCTTTTCCCAACTGGCAGTCTATTCACCAACCCCGGGCACAGGCAGGACCGGGCTTGTCATCAACCACAACTACCTTGTTTTGGGTGCATCATAAAAATAACAATGATGATTTACGTACAATAGGAAAAAGAGGCGTTAATGAACAAGAACTTTAACGCTTTTCCAGAGTTTATTGAACAAAGTATCTACATGTACATGTATAATATCGCCTCCCACTGCACTTCCTTGAGAGAAAGGAATTAACGACCGGTGAACAAACAGAAATAGATCATAACGATACATTCGAGCACGGCTTCGAGTACATTTGCTTGACAGTTTGTAACAAACGTACCTTCGGATACACATTATAATTTTGGGAAGTTATCCTTTCCTATCCAGTCTGCCTGAGAGTAAAAAGTCTCGGGGGTCTTCTCCACGCGGTCCGGTGCCATCATGTCATCCGAAGAATGATGAACTTTACGAAAGTTGATTATTATTATTTTTTTTTTTGGAAATTTGTTTAGCTCCCCTATACCCCCGGGAAAGCTGACCGCTTCTAAAAATTCCCCACCATCGGGCCTGAAGAGCTACTTAAGAGTAGTGCTTGTCCTAGCCTTCCCACGCAAGCGTTTTTAGGGGAGCTCGTCTTTCATCCTTCCCCACAAACGGCGTTTGTGGGGAGGGATGAAAGACGAGCTCCCCTAAAAACGCCTGCCTAGGAGGCCATGCTTGTCCAGACGTAATGTGGGCGAGCCGATGCTAGACCTATAGTCACTTCTTTGCTTTGTTTGGATAGTGTAGGAGCTGCTCGTAAGGTCTCCACTGATTGGTCGCAAGAAACAATGACATGCATGTCATTCTTTCAATTGTTTCAGTATTATTTGGGGACAGGGTTATAGGCACCATTGGTGACTTCTCTTCCGAGCAGCTGCTACATGACTTGTTGCCCTAATATAGATCATCTGATGATACAGTTACCGTATTTATTCGATTAAACATCGCAGCGTTTTATAAAATTTCCGCGTTTCCGATGGGGCGTTTGTTTCAAAATAACTTTTCTTAAATCACTGACAACAGTTACTGTAAATGGTTATTAAATATTATGTTCTTTAAAGGTTCCAATATCTAGCTGTATCTTATATTGCTGATATAGAATCGTAATTGTCCAGATGGTGTACATTACCAAGTTGTACTGATTTTTTTCTCTTATCCTCGAATAGACGCCGCATTCTTCTGATTGGGTGCGGCGTTTATTCGAGGACCGTGTTCATTGATAATTTTGCTTCCATCTGCGGCGTGTAATCGAGGGCGGCGTTTAATGGAATAAATACGGTACTCAAGGGAGCATTCTCATATCCATGCTCGCCGACAGGCACATTATATTTCTAACAAGACAAGGGATAAAATCTGCAGGAAAGAACACGTTATCTAACGGATGGGACAACAAAGGAAACAAATGAATAGACTCTATTACGTGTAAGTTAAAAAATCAATATGGCAAAAAAGTACTTGCCTAGTCATTCTCCAGCTGAGGGAACGTTTCCTCGATATTTTTTTACACATTTAGCGGGTGCCCATGAATGCATAAAGTCGAACCAGATATAGAGAATTTAACATAAGTAAAATCAGAGCAGCAAATGGAAACAGGGAACATTCGCATGAATGACTAACAAGTATATAAGCAGGCGAAGTTGATATATTCCATACCTGGGTCAGAAGTAGATTCTGAAAGACTTGGCCACCAGTTTTCAAGAGGTTCCTTCTTCGGTGAAGATTCAGCTTCATTTGTTCCTAAAGTTTTCTCTCTCTTCTCAAATGGATGTCGTTGCTCTGAAGTTCTACAAGCCTCCTCATGCTTTTCATCAGGGGCATCGGATTTTTGGCGCATGTTCATGCTTTCATTTCCTGCATTAAAGAACATACCCTCCGTGTTAACCTTTTCATTCACAGAGTTAGGACAAGTAATGACCCCAGTAAGAGAGTTTTTGAGATTGCCTGTCACCATTCAATTGAAACCTTTTCCTCAGTATTTTCACAAGGTACTACTTATTTAGTAATGATAGTACTCATGCATGGTTCAATTCCACATGTTACCATTCTCCCGGGCATCCCCCCCGGGCATGATTTTAAATTTAGTTTTTTTCCCAACTGGCAGTCTATTCGCCAACCCGGGGCACAGGCAGGACCGGGCTTGTCATGAACCACAACTACTTTGTTTTGGGTGCATCATAAAAAATAACAATGATGATTTACGTACAGTAGGAAAAAGAGGCGTTTGAACAAGAAATTAACGCTTTTCCAGAGTTTACTGAACAAAGTATCTACATGAACAAAGTATCTACATGATATCGATTTATTCGCCATCACTGAGACGTGGCTCACTGATGATTCTTTGGACGAATTCTACTGTAGTGACATTTGTCCTGAAGGGCATAACATTGAGCAGTTACCGAGGAATTATACTGACGGTGGTGGAGTTGCTCTAGTTTACAGGAGATGTTTTAAGATCAAGAGGGGTGTACAAATGATCCACAGGAGTTTTGAACTCATTAATATTCATATTACATCAGTTTACAATCATAATCTTAGGCTTGTCGTTATTTACCGAGGTCCACCTAGTCCTGGGAATGGATTCACGGTCAGAATGTTTTTGGAGGAGTTTAGTTCTTTTCTGGA
>CALNXK010000048.1:607500-610000 GCA_942486035.1 Porites lobata | reverse complement strand
ATTTTGAACCGGTGATAAAACATTAAATAAATTCGCCTTTCGTATATTATGAAGAATTATGAAGATCTCAGACCATGTTAGCCACCGAAGTCGACAACGTTCTCAACGATTTTCATAATTTTTCACATACGGTTCACATCCTCTAGTTGATACCCAGTCTCATTTAACGATTGTTCATTAGGACGCTGCACGGTATGTGGCATTTTAAAACCTACAGCCCGGGAGGAACCTCAATTAAGTTTTATACGGGGAGACGCCGCCCATAGGTCCAGCCCCTTACCATTTTATATACCAGCTACCTCACGAGTGACTAATTTACCAAAAAAAATTATCCTGCGCTTTTTAAATGACCTTGATACAACTGTGTCAAACTGGGCACACTTCAAGTAACATCAGAGGCACGTACCCTTTCCAGTTAACATCACTCAGGAAAAATGACTAAATAGACTAGTTTGTGACAAATCAACGTGTTCATCCACTTTATCTAAAGCTCCTCACTCTTTGCATTTCATTCATTTAACATACACATTTTTTTGCGAAAATCAAAGATGTGGAGATTGATTAACAGGGCGAATGTTCTGGTAACACTACAAGTGTCCACATGCTAACTGCATGCAGGGAGGTATTGCGGTGAGGCTTACCTACAGCGAAAAATATTGAAAAGAGCTCTGAAATGAATGTACTAAACTGCTAATTGAAACCTGGGTTTTTAAATTGGATTACTTAAAATGCCTGCATAACAACGTAAGTTTTGCAAGTCCTTTTTAAGGAAGGAGGGGCAATGAAAAAATTGGATCAAGCTTCTTGCACCGAGGGTAGGGTATTTGATGGCACTGGGCATTTCACACTGTAAGGTACGAATTTTTTGGAAAAAAATTTCAACGCCAGGGTGCAAAGAAAATCATTTTTACAGCTTACCATTCGAGCAAGCTGAAGCTAGCATTTACTAGCCCAGACATCATTTCAACTGGCCCCAAAAGGTTTTTGACAAGCAGAATTTATCTCACAGTTCTTCTGTTACTCGAAAATCCTCAAAAAACATTATTTGCCTGTGCGGCAAGTTAAAAATATCATTTACTAGCCCGATTGCAAAATCTCCTAGCCCCAGGCTATTGGACTCTACTTTCTTTGCACACTGAATGCTTAGGGGTGTGCCTGGGGGAGTGGAAAGGGGGTGGGGTGGATGGATGCTCTTGGAATTGACTGATACATTTGTTAAAAAATGTAGTTCAACCTAAAACATTGTCATAACAAACCTTTTCAGGACCTGAACTGGCCATTCTCTGTAAGCCTCAGTGGCTTTCACTTTGTCAGGTTCAGCCTGTTAACGTACCACAGGTTGACACAATCCTGGAAGCAATGAACCTAATGGCGAGCGTAAAGTAAACAAATGAACACACAAGATCATTTAGAAATCATATATAAGTAATGAGTCTCACGGATGGCTGATTAAGACTGGAGCCTAACATGGCAGGGCTCAAAATTGTGACTGATACCGTCGCCAATGTGACTGACATTTGCTCCTTGGTGACTAAAAATTCTGGTTTAGTCACCACTTTGGCAACCGGATTTCTCTATGATTTAGATTTAAATTAAAAGGTAAAGTTAAAACAAACATTTCATCTCATCTTGCTTTGCTTTTGTCATAAAAAATGTGCCAAATCACATAGACAAAGCCAGTTTACCTCCATTATATTTTCAAATAATCAAATCAGATGGAGCACGCCATAATATGAGCTGCATCATTTACATTATACAAACTGATGACTGAAAATTTTGCATCTGGCAACTATATTTCTCCAGTTGGTCGCCAAAAGGCAACCTGAGCATTTTTTTTCATTTTGAGCCCTGCACTACAAGTAAAATTTTTATTTTGAGCCCTGCACTACCAACAAAATGTAACAATCCCGAGGTTTAAACCTACGTTGGAGACAATTTTGAAAGATTCTCTTGAAGGTTGGATTTGTTAACAAAACAGGTTTACAGGGTTGATAAAGAAGAGATGCTTCCTTATATAAACAACTTTAAAAAAGACTGTTGGTATTACAGAAATCTCTGAAAATGAGTCAGAGAATGAGACTGCCAACCTAAATTTTAGAGTTATATTAATTTGTATTTTCTGGCCTTGAAGTTGATGTTGATACGTTTGATATAGACACTCGCCGAGCACACTGCAATGAAAACATGGCTGTCAAATCTCAAATTATTCTAAGCTGTACTTCATGTTGTCTTATTACTAACTAGACTGCAACAGCTGTCTCTTTTTTCCTTCAAAATTAACAAGCAGCAATTTATTATAAACCCACGCTTACACAAAAATGATTGGCTATACCCCTGTTGCTCATCTGCTGGTCTTTAGTTAACTACATCGTAGGTGTTTTGCCACAGATGGCACTTTTGTAGTCAGTGGTGTGTTTTCATTTTACATTACAGTCATAATCAGCAAAAAATTTACCAGTTTCTACTTGAAGACAGTGCCCAGTGTCACAACAGAGTTAAC
>CALNXK010000048.1:565000-600000 GCA_942486035.1 Porites lobata | reverse complement strand
GTCGCTCTATATTTTCGGACGACTTGCGGGCTGTTTTGCTTAGATATTGAAGCGAAATTTCTATTACTACAATTTAACACAAAATAGACAATTTTTCTGGCAAAATTAAATTCATTATTAAATTTTTAAATTATTATTTTTTTTAAATTATTGTAAAATAAATTATTATTCCGAAAATGAGCCTTGTTTCTTTTTGTTGCGGAATATTATGGGTTTCCTGAGAACGAAATATATTTTTTTGAAATGGTATTTTTTGCCCTTTCCAATGAGCTATACCAGTAGCTTTATACGGCACTATAAATAACAGCAGAGATATAATTTTTTAAAAGGTACATGGTCAATTTACCTAAAAATTAGGTGAAGGCAATGGTAGCTCCTGGTGTCTCAGCTCAAAATTTTCATTTTCACCTGTTGGACACTCGTAGCTCGTTACTTTATCTCACGCCAGGAAAAGTGCCCCAACTAGTGTTGTAGATTATCCTTGAAAAGCGCCGAAGGGAGCTGGATAATAAGGTATTTTACAATAAAGCAAGTTATTTTAATCTGTCATGTTTGTGGAAATTTTGTGGTAGGAGTTATTTATTTTGTTTTACTTGTTGATTTATTGATATATTTTTTGTGCGATCTGGCTCAATTTTGGTTGACTGACAGCTAGTGGCCAGTAAACAAAGTTCGCTGAACGCTAACTGCGTTCACCTGGCGTACTTTCTCAGGAGAATGTGAACTGGAAAACCGCTTCAAAATATAACCTTTGCCTCCCGGCATGTTTTCCCTTTGATTTGATCGTGAGCTTTTGGCCGATATATATAATGATATAATTTATAAGGTTCTTTGCAGACTACTGTGTGAGAAAAAGGTCATTGATTTAATTCAAGATAACGTGGATCGGACACCGTCCATGAGAAAGTTCTTTCAATGTCGGATTTTGTGGTGGCTGGCATCGTCAACGTCAGATTCTCTGGGGGGAGGGAGGGCATTATTTTCTACATCAGATTCCCCGGTGTGGGTGTCGTCAACATCCGATTCCCAGGGTTGGTGTCATCAAAAACAAATTCCCTGGGGTGGGTGTCATCAACATCAGACTCTTTCATAAGGGTGGGTGTTGTTAACATCATATTCCCCGGAGTACGTGTCGTCAATATCAGTTTCTTTCATAATGGTGGGTGTCATCAACATCAGTGTTGTAAACAACAGATTCCCCATAATGGGTTTGGTCAAAATGAGATTCCCTGGGTTTGGGTGTCATTAACATATCCATGCAGGCATGGGTGTCATCAACATCAGATTCCCAAGAGTGAAAGTCATCAACATCAGAATCCCAGGACTGGGTGTCGTCAACATCAGATTCCCGGAGGGGACCGTCATCAACATCAGATTTCTAGGGGTGGATGTTGTCAACATCAGTGACTGGTTCTAGCACTGCTTCAGTGAATCAGTGTCCCATCAGTTTCAAGTTCATAAACCAACATTTTAAAAAACAATTAACCCATTCGCCCCTGAACCGCCCGTAACCGCCCGTGCGGATCCAGGTCCTTTCTACCCTTTGTGACGTCATCAGTTTTAACGGTCAAGGACAACTTTCTTCGCTAACTTGTGCAGAGTGAAGAGATCTTTCAAACCATACCAGAATGAGCACAATTCAGTCAAGGACACCGGAGAAAGAAGCAAAAAACCACGTGACAAGGACCTGAAAATCTCCATGAAAATCTTGTTCCATTACCCACCTACTTTCCTTTCACCTAATCCTAAGATCCTAAAAGCTTTCCTAAAAACTCTTCCCACCAAAATGAAGCCTACTAAATGCCCAGCAAGAGAAAAAAAATGAGGCAAGAAAAGCGAAAAAAGAAGGGAGGAGAGAAAGCGAAAAGTAAAAGTCAAGACTGCTGTGTCACTGAAATTTTGCTTTCTGCGCATGCCCGAACTTCGTAAGCTGATATTTTGCATCTGGATCAGAAGGCCGCCAAGTGTACGACCTGTAAACCGGTTTGTGGTAAGTTTTAGCTCTTTATAGCACGACAGTGACCAGAAAACCACTCGACTAGCTTCAAAACGCGTTTTTCGGCAAAATCTCCAGGAGCGAATGGGTTAAGCAGAGTACCAAGCTTTTTGAAAAAAATCCACTTTTCAGCATAAAACAACCAAATCTGTCTATTTCATGTAAAATCAGGTGAAAAAGTTGGTAAAAGGCCATTTTTAGGTTTTTTGATTAAAGTAATCTGGAACAACTAAAGTTTCCATTCAAAATTTAATGCCTCGCTACACAGTCTTTGTAAATTACCGAAATCAATGTAGAGCTAGTTTGATTGCAAACAGTCTATTGCTCTAAAAATAGGAAACAAATGATTCGTCACAGGAGACCATTTACTCTCCTGTTCGTCTTTTTTTAAAACTCATCTACTTTTTACTTTTCTACTTTTTAAATTGTCTTTGCTACTTATCTTTTGTTACTGAACAACAATCAGGAAAAAGACAAGAGAAAAACTATAAATATACAGGCTACGCAGTTCGCTTTAGGTCCATGTTTAGGAACCCTGAGATTTGTGAAAATCCCATGAAAATCACTTGAAGATACCATGAACATCATTTCATGGCCAATGAATCTTGCAAAATAATTTTTCATGACCTCATCTGTGGCCATTAAATTTTCGTGGAAAACAAAGTTAAAGGTGTTTCATGGCCCATGAATTAAATTGGACTACTTTCATGGGTCATGAATTTCCAATGAAACACCACATTATGGAAACATAGAACCTTATCCTTAGACTACCTTAGACTATTTAAACGCTCTTGTGTACAAAACAGTTTAACTCATAATTGATTGTCTCTTTAGCTTTTAATTCCTTGCACAAGCTACCAAAGCGGTATAGTTTTATGCGATCAAGCCAATTTTTGCATTTAATTTTTTTGCATTTTTCTAAAAGGAAAAGAAACATAAAAAACTACTGAAAAAAAAAAATAACAAAAAGATAAACACTAAACTATGACAATTTACCGCGGGAATGCTTGCCCCGCATTGTTTCATTCAGAAACAAAATGGTATACAATGAAATACTGGTTTATTGTTTGAAAATATGTATTTCTATTGCACGTACTCAATAAAAACGAAAATATTATCAATGCTGGTACTGGGTGCTTTCTGAAAATCGCAAAAATCAGTTCCCACAAAACACAAGAAATCGCCAATCTGCAAAAATAAACTCCTGCAAAAATGTCGTGCTACACGGTAATCCCCATGATGATACAAAAGTCAAGTCAACTCACAGCGTTACAAGTACGATAAGTTAACATCTGCATATTCTATAACTTTTTTCTTGGTAGTTAACTTTTGGAAAATTGAAGGCTTTCTGCATAAACGTAAATTTTCCTTCACTAACTAAGTATCCTTGTTTTTATTTGTTTGTGTCTGTTTTTTCTAGTGGATTATCAAAGATCTGATCAAAATTCATTTTGATCACATTTATATTTGGTTTATGATTGCCTGCCTCTTTTGAGAGTGACAACAGAGAAGCCTCTAATTTTTGAATCCTTTTTCTGACACATCTGGAATTTTGTCACAAGCTGTGACATATGCTAGTTACTACTTATTCTATATTATAACATAAGTTTCAGATCTTACAGAACTGACTATTCTTTCGTTACATTCTTTGGCAGAGGGGCGTTTATCTGGATTCCCGTCCCAACACTGTTTCATCAACTGTTCCCAGAAGGATGGAGGCATCTTGCAACCCCGCCTGTCAACTGGACGGTTACCTTCATCCACCCACTTAAAGAAATCTTGAAATGTTGTTAATGGAGCGTCAGCAAAGACCCGCTGTCCGTACCACATCTCCCACATTATCAGCCCCAGGCTGTAGATGTCTGCCTTGGAGTCGTACACTCGGGAATGAAACACTTCCGGTGCCATATAAACAGGTGTTCCTGCAAGAGTGCCGGTGATGTCTATTTCTGCTTTGGCCTGGCCCACGTCAGCAATCTTTACTGTGTTTTCTTCAGACAACTTAAATGGGACAATATATTATGTTATAACAAGAGCGTAATAACTACGTAATTGTATTGGGAGTCTAACCTATGACAGTCTGGTTACTAATCCAGACACTCTACCATTGAGCTACAGGACACTCGTTGGAGCCAAGGCCATAAGTAGATATGTAAATGTATATGTTATAATAACTTCCTTAGTAGTGTATAAGGCACCGGTTACACCGGTTTTTTGTGGATTTAATTAACTTTTTGAGTGGCAAAAATTACTGCTGATGACGTCATGCATTCCATCAAGATAGGATGATGTCATACTTTATTTTTAGCTGGCAAGGAACAAGTGACGTCAGAATACCCAAGAGGTTGACGTCATAAAAAATGTTGAGATCATAATCTATAAATAGAAAAGTGATTTTTTGATATAATCAGCAATTTGCTATAGTCTTCGATTGGTAAATTTTGAACGTGCCATCTTTGCAGATTATATTAAATGAAAAATCTTTAATCATTAAAATTATTTTCACTAAAAATCAGTTCTAAACAAAACCAAGAAACAGAGGTTAACTAAAAAATCTTTACTTCAAAAAAGGAAAAAAGGAGAAAGGAGGTTAGGCGAATGCGGAATCGTACTAATTTTTTTCGGGCAAAACATGAAAATGAGGTTGATGCGCAGCGAAGAGAAAAACTGCCTATCAAGCAAAAATGTCAATCTTCGTTTACTTGACTCTGTACAAAAGGAGAAAGGAGGTTAGGCGAATGCGAAATCGTACTAATTTTTTCGGGCAAATAATGAAAATGAGGTCGAAGCACAGCGAAGCAAAAAACTGCCTATCAAGCAAAAATGTAAATCTTTGTTTACTTGACTCTGTAGAAAGTATTGCACAGGGTATAAAAATTCTATAGAAAACAACAGGTGGTTCTAAAGTAAACCCTAACTCTTTTCGTTCTTAAATATATTCCATTCTAGTACCTAATGAAATGAAATGGAATAAGAGGTGCGATCGCCTAGCAACCCATGTCTTATTTAGCGCTAAAAATCGGATATATAAACAAAACACACACACACATACACAGATTGGAGCTGAAAACTCTCTACTTCAATTTTGACTCACCATTGCGAAAGCGTTTTCTCCGTTGTATCTCGAGGAAACGACTAACTATTGAAGTCTCAGCGCTTGATGAGCTTATGGTCTTGTGAATTCACGCGCCGTTAGTCAGTTAACTATGCGAGTTCACACACCCAAACTTGAATTCAAATCAGTTCATCTCTACAATTTTAAATAACTTAACAAGGATCAATTAAAACACGCGACTAATAATGGCTAGCAATAAAACCACAAGACAGATACCGTTTTAAAAACTTTATTAAAAACCAATAACAAAAAAAGAGTCAAATACACAGCGATTTGAAAGGAAAAGGAATGAAAATTAATCCTTTGACTGACTATTACAAATCAGTTTTTTCCGCTCTATTTCAAGGAATAATCAATAATCCTTCCGTGTCTACACAATTTTCCGATGGCCTCTAAGCCAAGAGTTCGACTTTCTTTGTTTCTTGCGCTATGTCTTCTACTTGGTAGTCGCTCTTTTAGCTTTTGCTTCAAAACAGGCTTCAGTTCTTCGTGATCTTGACAGTTCGTACACCGTTTTTTGTGTCTCTACTGGATTGCGATAGTGATTTTTTCCGGAATTACCCGCTTCACTTTCGTAAACGAAGACTTTAACTTTAGGTTGCAGTTTCGCCTCTTGTAAATACTGTCTTCGCTGGATGTGGTCTAACTGATGAACATTCGCGAGATGGTTAGCTAATCTGACAAGGTACTTCGCCCCCACACGATGAAATAGGACAGTTTCTGCAAACTCTCTTGTAAACCATGTTGACAGTTCGATGGATGAACACAAATGACATCTTTTTCGCAAATAGTCAGGTTATATAGAGTGTCAGAAAGGCCAAACACAGGCCAGAAAGGCCATAACGAGGCCTGAAAGGCCAAAACCAGGCCAAAAGAGACAAACGGGCCATTTCTAGTCATGTGTCTTTTTTTTTCTCGTACGCACGCTTGGGTGTCGCGCGTCGCTAGTTACCCAGCAGCTTTCAATATTGGAAATTGTGGAATGGGCTGCTTCTCGTACAATCGATTGAGTAAGAATTTTCGCTTATCGAAGATCAAGACTAGACCTGCTATGAATGTTACAGAATTTTTTATTTCCTGGACCCTTGTATCGTTGCATTTCAATAAAATCTGTAAACAACCAAACTTTAAGTGTGTTTTATTGATGACTTGATCATAATAACAATAATAGTAAACTTCTGCAATAAATAACAAATCCAAAATTTGAAATATCAGTTACTAAAGAAAGAACAAAACGTTTTAGTTAGGCACTGTTATTTGTGATTACCATAAAGATGATAATTCCAGTGAAAGCTGCTGGGTAACTAGCGACGCGCGACACCCACGCGTGCGTACGAGAAAAAAAAAACACATGACCAGAAATGGCCCGTTTGTCTCCTTTTGTCTCTTTTGGCCTGGTTTTGGCCTTTCAGGCCTGGTTATGGCCTTTCTGGCCTGCGTTTGGCCTTTCTGACACTCTATATAACCTGACTATTTGCGAAAAAGATGTCATTCATCCTATCAGTAGTAATTTATGCCACTCAAAAAGTTAATTAAATCCACAAAAAACGGGCGTAACCGGTGCCTTATACACTACTTTCCTTGCATAAGGATATGTTTGGATATGTAGTGTAGTGTGTTTTTTAAAGTAATGTTTTGTAGTGTGTTTTTTAAAGTAATTTGTTAACGTTTTGAAGTGTTTTTGTTTTGTATTCACTATTTAAGTGTGAAAAAATTAATTAAAGCTAATTAATTACAAAAAAAATGATAACTTGCGTGTTGCATGGCAGCGGGCTGGGCAACAGATTCTCGTTTTTTTAGAGAACAGTAAACTGTAGGATTTACTGGTCTCTTTTCGCCGAAAATGTACCTTAACTTAACCTCCAGCTAGGGATCGCCCATCCTCACACTTCACCAAAACTGGTTCCCGAATACTCATTTTAGTGGGAGAGAGGTGTTTAATACGAAACGTACGTTAAATCAGACTCAAACTCAATGAGAGGGTTTAACTTTTTCGGGGATTGTCTCTTTTTTAAATCAGTTTTGGTATTTTTGCGTTTGCTCCAGTCTTAATGGTTTTCTCACTGGGAAAGAATGTTCGCGCTCATTTCCATTCAAACTGCTTGTCCCTGTGCGGTTGATTGCTGTAATTACGGCTAGCTCACATTCATGCGCCATCTTCTGAGTCTCTTTTTCCCACACTCAACGTTTCGACCAACCCAGTAAAACAAACTCAACCTACATTTGAGGTAATTGATTGTCAGATCCATGTCCGCTTTATACGTGAGTTGTTAATTTTTTTTCCGGTAACACTTTTTGTGCTAAATCGTGGAAAAACCTAGCAAATCGCAAAAGTCAGATCACCCAAGAATCAAGTGTTACTCGACAGACTAACTTCACAGCCCACTTTTCTAACACCTTGATATCGGTCACCAGTTTATTTGCAGAAGGGGAAAATTTCTTTCTGCAGTTTTTCAATTTTCTTTTATTTTGTGTTATGTGCAACACCAGCCTTAATTGAACAAATGACATGTTACAACTCGTAAATTGCAGTACTGTACTACCTCTTTTTTTTCTGTTGTACTTTTTTTTCTTGCTACTATTGTTATTGTCAATAAAGTGTAATAAAAAAAGTGAATTAAAAAAAACCACCGTTGCTGAAATTTGAGACATTAGGATTCTCACTATGTCCCACGTCTTGACATTACATTCACGAAGAAGACGTCATTCTAAGATTACCTTGCCCCGCTTCAATTTGCACACACGAACAAACGACATTATATTTACTATCCTGATAAATATTCTATCTCCATACCAAGATATTTTCCAGCTTTAGGTCCCTGTGCACCACTTCCATTGCGTGAATGAAAGCCAAACCGTCGGTTATCTGTTTTGCGTAACGGCATAAGTGTCCGACGTTAGTAGGATTTTCAGATCTACCAGCAGCTGACTTTAGTTCTCTGAAGATGTAGTTCTTTAAGTTACCTTTGCACTTCTCCATGACAAAAATCATTCTCGAGGTGCTCATAACAAGAGATATGCCATAAAAGTGAACGATGTGAGGGTGTTTAAGTACTCTGGTGAACAGAAGAAATACAGGTGCAATTATTAATCTCAGGTTCTTCAACTTTGTTTTCAATAATACATAGGTACGTTTTATTGCCAACCTGCGTACATTGTACAAAATCTTGTTATTACAAAGAAAAACGGTTAAGGCAAAGGGAAACACAGCACAGCTCTGATGTGCTTTTTAAAGGCTGCCCAATGATTTCTTTACATAGATAAAAAAAAAAAATGGTGGCATCATGGGTATCACTTAATTACCACTTTTTCAACTTTTATAGCCTTTCAAAAAAACAGGAATTCAAATGCAGTACAAATATGATTTATATCTCAATCTATTTTCTTGACTCATTTATAATAATTCAAAGGAAATCATGCAGATTATATTGACGTGATTTATATCTGATGGTCTTGACGTCTCCTACAGAGACGTTTCCGTAATTGAAAGGTTATATGAACGCTCCAAAAGTGTCTCAAAAATATATTACTCCCCTGCACGTTGTAAGGTTTAATCCCTAGATGAAACACTCTGAAACACTGCCTCTCGTGTTTGATATGTAAATTCTACACGAAGCACAGTACGGAAAGGAATTCTCCACCTCCTGTCATTATTCATGACAGTTGTAATCAGTGTTGTAATTAAGCTTAGAAATTTCTATTACTTCTTTGCAATGTTGCCAAGTGCCATGCCATATAAAGTATATAATTTTGGAGGAATTAGAGACGTTTTCACACAATTCGTACCCTCAAAGCAAGCAGTCGCTATTGAGTATTTAAAATACTCACTTCCGTTTTCATAAATCAAACAAAATAAAGTGCAGTATGCGGTATAATCGCCGTGGATAGCTCATTTCTAGAAAGAGATCAGCGATTTTGCGTACTGCGCATCCGTTCTGCGCATCTCCACGTTTTCAAGTCTTCCTGTCAAGTTGCACTACGACGAGTTCTCACCAAAAACTCGAAGTGGGTAGAACGACTGGGAAGGGCTGGTTTTCAAAGGTAAATTCCGATCGTTTTAATGCAGTTTCTTTTCGTTTCTAGCCTGTCTTTATCATCTTGAACATTCCTTATATTATGTTTTATGTAAAATACTGCTTTTGAAGTCGAAGAAAAGCAATTCAAACGCGATATTTCCTACACAGAGTAAATTTGCATTTACCCGGGAAAGTTTCATGTCTCTCCACAGGCCTCACAGGCTCACGAAATAACTCGAAAATTGCCATTATTTGGTCGAAAATATCCCAACAGTCGAAGATATCAATAAAGAATACTTACTTCTTTATCCAGTGTGGTTGTTGTGTTGAATTTGATGGGTTTTAGCGTGTTTTAAGACCGCGACTAACCATCCTTCGAGTTACCGCGAAATATCAATTTTCCTTTGAAAACTGGCTGATGGACCGTCGGGCTCTCAAAACACGCTAATACTCATCAAATTCAACACAAGAACCACACTGGATAAGGAGCTAAGTACTCTTCATTCATATCTTCTTCTGCTGGGATATTTTTCGCCACATAATGACAATTTCGTGAGGCCTGTGGTCTCTATCGATAGCTGGTAATTGAGTAACAAACAGTCTTGAACGTTTTTTAGAGTCATTTTTTGTTTTCGAAATTGTTGTGGAAGCGCTACCTCGACTCAAATTTGGCGCCCAGTCATGCGGAATCCCATAATTTTATTTTCTATAAACTCGAACTCGGTGTCATCGCTAACATAGAAAGCTGAGAAAACGACTTCGAGTACGAGTACGGCTTGAAGTCGTTCTCGTACTCGTACTCGTTGTTGATGCTAACATCCTCTATTAAGACAAATTGGCTGGTTAAATTAGCCTTTGGAATGGTAGAGGTCTAAGCTCGATTCCCAGCCAGGCAACACTTGGGGTTTACTGCGCTTTTCACAAACATTCGAATTCTGAAGTTCAAAAACCAACTGACGATTGCGTTTTTCGCTGCCGTCAATCATCTTAACGGACCTCTTAGGAAACAAGACTTTACTTTAACGTGTTCAAAAGGTCAAGGTTTGTGATTTGTGATTGGTGGATTTCGATCCGTTTTGTGTGTTTTTGTGTTTCAGGGTTCGTTGCTTGTGGTCGTAATTATGATTGACGGCAGGGAAAAACGCAATTGCGAAGGCGGCTTTTAAAAGTTAGAGTTCGCATGTTTGTGAAAAGCGCAGTAAAGTAACTGAGGAGAATGTACTGCCTTTGCTCTGTAGTTAGACGTTCTAGTCATCAATTCAAAGTGGACAGACTGCAAATTATAGTGGTTGTTAAAAAATATAATCATTTACATGTCGTAACTGTTCATCAGTGCAGTAGGATGCCTAAAATGTATGCAATTCCGCATGCAACTGGTTCCGGCTGTTGAAGGCCTAAATGTAATAAACGGTCCTAAATGTAATAAAGTCCTAAATGTAGTAACATTTTGTCCTAAATGTAATAAAGTCCTAAATGTAACAACAATTTGCCCTAAATGCAATAAACTCTTAAGCTGCCAATTACAGTAATTACTCGAATAAGCCCCGCCCTCAAATAAGCGCCGCATTTGGGGCGTTGGGGAGTTAATTAGCGCCGCACGCCCCAAATGCGGCGTTTATTTGAGGGCGGGGCGTATTCGAGTAATAACTGTAATTGGCAGCTTAAGAGTTTATTACATTTAGGGCAAATTGTTATTGCATTTAGGACTTTATTACATTTAGGACCGTTTATTACATTTAGGCCTTCTACATCGGCTCCATTAAATCATATACCAATTGTATAATCACGGTCCCGCTCACAACACACTAATCTGACTCTGTGCGACATACAAGAACGATTAAGGACGTAACAACACAAAACGAATAATTTCAACCTGCCTCAAAATTTTCATCTCCTGCATGATTTTGCTGGCATTGTCGGCGTTAAGCTCCTCGTTGCACACCTTCAAAGCCACAGTCGTAATTTCTTCCCTTCTTCTCATTGTTCCTTTGTAAACTGCAGAAAATGCCCCACTGCCAAGGAGGGATGACATTTCTTCTTTCCAGTCTAATTCTTCTGGGTCTATTTTGACTACACAAACATCTATTATGCCAAATAGTGCTAGCCGATCTCTTAGTTGTGACCCCTCAACCAATATTGGCTGGTAGCGATCTTTTGTTTTTTTCTTAGAACGAGTTTCCTCCGGCAGTTTACATGACAATTGTTCGTATAGTTCTCTTTCC
Source organism: Porites lobata (assembly GCA_942486035.1). Classification (NCBI taxonomy): domain Eukaryota; kingdom Metazoa; phylum Cnidaria; class Anthozoa; order Scleractinia; family Poritidae; genus Porites; species Porites lobata. The sequence goes on along the minus strand of CALNXK010000048.1, from coordinate 588,651 downwards.
GCCGCTATCAGTGCTGGAAGACATTCTTCAATTTGATCAAGATAGAGCTTAGCGTCTCTTAATTTGTCTAGCACAAACTTTCTAAGCTCCTTGTTCTTACTTCTGGTAGCGAGGAAATTTATGCAAGTTTCTGTCATAAAAAGTTCGAAGTCAATTACAAAATAATCTTCCAAAGAGCAACCCAACGCAGAATCGATCATTTCGTCGATCAAGTCTGCGATGAAGCGAAGCGCCTCGACGACAGCGATCCTCATCTGCATCAACGCCTTTCGGGTGATGGGAAAGTGAAATCGAAAGGTTTTCTTTTCTGAAATGCCAACGCCACCATGAACACCCGTGGCATCGCTTTGGAGATTTTGTAGCTCAAATTCAACACCTTCGTAGCAATCCTGAAACTTTTGCATGAGAAAAAGGCGAGCATTTACAAACACCTGATTTTCTTCCTCCCATCGCTCTACAATCTCGTGAAACCGACTAGACAGTACGTTGGTGATTTCCTCGTTCACTTCTTTCCAGGACATAGTGTTATCTAGATGTGGAAACCTGCCCGGCGACGGTGATGTAAATTGCACAATTGCGATTTCTGAAGAGAGGTAATCGTGGAGTTGCTGCACAACTTCATTAACTTGTTGGTTGAAAGATCTGCGCAGATTCTTTATCGCTTTCTTTTGATTTTTTTCAATTGCATCCAAGCGGGGAATAATCTTCTTCATTTTCCTGTTAATTTCCTCGTTGCCTCTGGAAGCATTTACCACAAACAGTTTTGCCTGAACGACAATCCTTGAAAGAAGTGTGTAAAGCCAACTGAAACAAAAAAGCACGTTTATTTGTTTATGCTAAGAAGTAATCGCAAAGAAAAAAAACGTACCTTTGAGGAAATGGAAAAACGGTGTTAGCCAACTTAGAAAATATATGAAAGGCATAAGTAAAACTAGTCTTTACCACCTGAGACCCTGCGGAAAAGGCTATTGGCAAAGGCGATATTTCGTGCAGTGATATTACTTAGCACCCTGTCCTGTTAAAGTATTTCAAATTAACTAACACTGATCTTAGTGTCAGGCTCCTTCCTACTCTGTTAAGCCACTCCCGAAAACTGAAACTTGTCAGCTCCAATTTTCAATGAATTGTGGACTACTTGATTAATGAAAATTGCATATATTACAATTTATTACAAATAAAACGATGCGATGTTTCTCCCTTTTATGCTCTTTGACACCCCAAACAAGCACGTCGGTTCTAACATCTTATAACCTGAGATCAGGCCCAATTTGAGCGGCTCTCATACATTCTCTCTAACGGCTACCGCTAAAATTGGGGCTGATCTAAACTCATTCACGTTTGTGCTCGTTACGGCCAGATTTTGGCCGTAACGCTGATTGGCTGTTAGAACAATGCCACAAGATCTGATTGGCTGTCGGAAACGTCGGAAGTTGAAAGCGCTTATTCCTGGCGTGGTTGTTTTCGTGAATGATCCGTCGTCGGCGGAGAGAAGAATCAATTTTGCTGTCTTTTTTATTGTTTTATGGTCTTATGGTAGGAAAATATGCCTTAATATGTGCCATGGAAATTGATAAAATTCATATGGTTGTTCACATCTTCTCAGGATTTGCTTTATTTACGGAAAGTGAGTGTATCGCGGAGTTGAATCCCTCTTCAAGTTGTTGACCGCTAACAAGGTGCCTTTTGATTTACCAACAAACGGGTGCAAATCAAAATACTGTCTATCTTAAAACTGGTTTCATTTGAAAGTTTAGCCGGGAATGACTTCTCTGAACGGGGTACGCAAGCGGAGGCTCTCTGCGAAAGAAACCTCAATCGCCAACTTTGAAGTATTAGACGAAAAATATGGCATCGCTGTTTAAGGAATTTTTAGTGTTAACAGACTGGTTGTTTACCTTCGCTTTTTGTAAAAAATAAACCAGGAAAACTGGTGTCCCCGCTCGTTGGCTGTTTGTTTTTCTTTTTAAAGGTTTATGTACTGAAAATCGGGGGAAATTGTCGAGGAAAATATTAAGGCAACGGAAAAATAGAAATTTCAGTATTTTAAATTCGAGCGCGCCTAGCCAAAATAACAAAACTAGTAGAACATCATGTGGCCGTCTTTTTGAAAACTTTTTACCTTCTACGCCGACAGAAATAACCTTTGAGATCTCCCTTAATCTCGCAAGAAGTTAAATGTGATTGTGTTGATTGTTTTATTTTTAGCTCAAAAAATTAACAGGTAAAAGCTATTTTTTAAGTCAGCCATTCTGCGAGAGATCGTCTACCACTTGCAGAATATTCAGCTCTCTTGAACTTTACAAACCACCCCAGAAATTGTGGTCTCATTTACATATTTCCACATAGCTGCCCCTCTTGCACTCAGATCATCAATCATTATTAAAGAATAGAAAAATGGAAAGGATCCGGCCAGCGTCAGGTTACCCGAATTAGAAAGTTACAACGAGGAGTAAATGTGTTTGTAGTCTAGATTAACGCTTACTTCCAATGGAGTTCCAAGTTAGCTTCAATGCTCTGTAAGATGACCGATCTCATTCCATCCATTAAAAAGGAAAAGTCTCTGGTGATAACACCAAGGTTTTGAGCGGTAGTAGCTCTTGTGGTTGACATGTAGATGATTTGTGATTCGGGATCAATGCAGGACCAGGCTCTTTTCAGTTTTTTTACAACATCATCCTTGACCAACTCAACTTCTTGCACTACATCCCACTTGTTGCACACAAACAAAGCGCATTTGGATAACAAATCTTCCAGTATGTCAAGCGATATTCCGCCTTCTTCTTTTCCTTCCTTTGGAACCCCGATTAACACGCTTCTCGCTCTTCGCAGCAGTTTTTCAAGCTGTAAGGCAAACATTATGTGAACATATTTTCGTCAGCCTCTATAGCTGGTGGCAAGGTTTTCGTTATTGCATTAAATCTACCTTGTCCTGACAAACATTTGTAGCGAATGCTCATCGGAAAACTACCTCACTTTGCAGCTCTATGGCGCATTCTCCACACCGTAATTTTTAGGGAGTTATTATAACTCCAAAAAAGGAGTAAAAATTTTAGGTACAGGATAACCCCTTTTTTGGGGTTATTTTAACTCCTAATTTAACTCCGAATTTGGGGTCATTTTTACTCCTGAAAAAGAGTTCTTTTTACTCCCAGTCTTGGAGTTAAAATTACTCCGAAATGGGGTTACTTGTACTCCTTACAGGGGTTGTTTTTACTCTTTTTGGAGTTAATTTAACTCTGAAAGTGGAGTAAAAATTTTAGGTAGAGGATAACTCCTTTTTTGGGGTTATTTTAACTCCTCAATATCTGGGGTCACTTTTACTCCTGAAAAAGAGTTCTTTAAACTCCTTTTTGGAGTTAAAATAACTCCACGAAAAATAACTCCACTGTAAGGAGTTAAATTAGCCCCACTAGAGGAGTTATTATAACTCCCTGAAAATTACAGTGCATGTATTTTGCCATACCAGAAAATTCGCTCATTTTTGAACAGCAGAGCATCATTACTTTAGTCGGTCAAAATCGGTACCACTATCAAAATAACTACCCGGAAACGAAACGTCTTCCATTTTATATTGCCACGCCTTAAATCTTGCCGTCTATCTTTTTCTTGATTTGGCTTTAGCCATTACCGTCTTTAATTGAGGAAATTTTGTACAATCTCAACATATCAAACTAACTGGGTATTCCTAATGCTATTTGCAAAACTTGCTCCGTCTGAGGCTAGAAAATATATTTGCACTTTCTCACAGAAAAAAAGTCATATAGTTCCAAGTAGAACTAATGAAGAATATTCACCTTCTGAGCGTCAGATTTCACGTGTAGTTTCACGTGACTTTTGATGACCTTTGTTGTAAACAAGCCCCATCCGCTCTCTCCCACATACTGTACTTGTACGAATTGAGAACTAGGAGTAACTATTTCATGTTCCCGTTTATTGATATATATTCCATTCCTTTCGCTGTTTGAAACTCGAATAGTTCCGTTGTGGAAATGTCTAAGCAGAAGAATAAGAGCGATTTTAATGCCAAGAGCATGGCAGAACTCTGAGAACTGCAGGAACGAGGAGTGTAAGTGCCTATAGAGGAAATTCCCCCCTCAGCACTGGACCTAAACTTCGAAAGAGATAAAACCGGTGATGTAGGCAAATTTCGGTCGAGACGAGAATGTAAGCACATTGCCGTGTCATGAATTATAAGTGTGTCTGTATATCATTAGTTTCATCTTTTTCAAGTTTAAATCCACCCGGCAAAAACATTCTTTCAACTACTGCAGAAAAGATTTCCTCGCGCTTGTTGAAACTCTATGTTCCAGAGAATAAAACTATCCGAATTTCAAATAGGAAAAGGGAACAAAAATAAATAAATCAACGTGAACTTGAAATAGCAACTATCTGCCCCTGGGTCTCCTAGGATGGTATGATACGTACGTGGGTAAAAACAACAAACGTCATCAAAAGTACGTGAACTACAAGTGAAATCTGACGCTCAGAAGGTAAATTTCAATTACATGCATATGGAATGGAGTGCGGGGGCGTGTGGGAAGCCTCCCCTCCCCTCACCAACTTCTGTACTTAACGCATGCGTACAATCGAGCGAAATTGATCAAAATACTCACTCTGTCTTTTTGAATTCCACCAGCGTTTGAACTGTTAATGACATACATAAAAGCAAAGACTTCAGGCAGATACTGGATTACCATGTCGTCCATCTCTTCAGATTCTCCAACACCAGGGCTATCGATGATTACTAAGCCTGCCTATGATTCATAACCAAAATTTTAAAAATATTACAAAATTTGTAAAACAAATCTTGATAATTATATCTTCCACAAAGAATTCCCGGAAATGTTCGGTAACAGAGCTATCAGAATTAAACTCATTCACCTAAAGTAATGAGAATTGTCGTGAAAACTTTTTTATATATTCCCTTAAATAAGTAAACAAAGAATTATTACGTAATTTCCTTGATCTACCGCTGGAACTAATATATAGATTTTGCCAAGCCTAACAGCGAAGCTTCCGTTCATAAGCACAATTTTTATATTAAAAATTATAAACTTTAAGCCTGTACCTATTCTTAAATTTAGGAGCCCTCCATTTACCTTTTGAGGGAGTGGGCTGGGTGATTTAAGAAAAAAAAATTATCCCGCAAACAGACCTAAAACTTACTCAAAGCTTCATTTGTCGGTAAACAATTTTCTAGAAGCTGCATTAGTTTTTACGCATGAATTCTGTCGTCACAATTTTGACCAGTCTGAGACTAGACTAGTCCTGGAGCGCGACCAAAGTGTGACCAAGCTAAAAGCAAACCCTTAAAAGTTCATTTTTCATAGTTTTGCTTGCCTCTAAAGTGATTAAATTCCCCTCCCTTACAGCGTCTCTCCTCTCCCTCCCCCTTTGACTGTATTCACGGGCAGGCGTACGCTGACGTCATAACCAAATTTTTTTTGCATTCATACGTTTCCAATTGGTATAGCAATGGGGCTACGCTGCGCGTGCTTGGCGCGCACGGAAGCTCTGCTATCAGTCTACCTACAGAGTATTGTGCGACCAAATGAGCTCGATCTACCTCCAAAACGTTGTGCGGCCATAAGAGCTCGATCTTTTTGACAATTGAGCCTTTTTCGCGGTCAGTCTTGACATAAATGTATGGGGAGATCTGATCGAGGAAGCTTTGATCAAAAGATCCTGTTGGCTGCTCAAGGGAAATTTCCTTAGTTTTGAGTCCTGTTTCAGGATCCTTGTCTTTAAAATGCACCACCAGCCTGCGTTCCTCTCCAAACTTCAGTTCACATATTGTGGACGTTGTGCTAAGAAGGGAGTAAGGTAGAATCTCCTCTCCAAGAATGAGATTGATCAAGCTGCTTTTACCAGATGACGTCTCACCTGTAAATAAACCAAAACGAGGGTTACATTCCATTGGGAAATTGGTTCACGCCTTGGGCAAACGGTAAACAAAATTCAAGACTGGTAAATTCTGTTCGGGAATCGCGTTTACCATTGTACAAATCCATCCCATTTTACGGAGAACAGCCGCAGAGGTCTAAAACGGGTACTATAAGGAGCTCCGAAGAATGGAACACTATATAACTTCCGTTTTCGACGTTCCGGCCTGGAAAACAGGACTGCTATATCTTTTCAGCCGTTCCGTTTGTTTTCCAACCGAATTTTGCGGAAACGTTTTGTAGATGGTTAACAATCTGGATCTCCTTATTCAAATACACGTCCAAGAATTCTCGGATGAAACCTGTTTTTGAATTTAGGGTTCAGCTGGAACTGGATACGGGGCCGTCCGGTTGGACCTCCATTTTAAAAAAATTCTCGTCTTTTTCTCCCTGTTCACAATGAATTAATCGAAATTTAGGTCGAAACGTACGTAGAAGGCTTCGGTCCACTCGGAAATTTTTTGTAATCGAACAACGTGACTTCGTTTCGTTTCCCATTGGTTAGTTTCCCTGGTCTCTGGCTGGTCGGTCTGGCAAAGTGGAAAGAACCCCGGACCGAAGATTACCAGCCGAACTCTAAAACAAGGTGGTTCAATCGATCACTTTCTTAAGCTTCTTCAAATGAGAGGAAGGCAAAAATGACTAATGAGCAACACTTTCGCAAGTTCCCATATCGAGATTCTTTGTAATGCTTCAATAAACAATCAGCACTCGTTGCTTACTTAATGATTTTCGAAAATCAAGCATAACGAGTTTATCCAAGGCTTCAAAAACGTTCCAGTGGATATTTATCCTTCTTTGACTAGTAATCCTCATCAAAAGGTTTTGGATCAATTCAGAGCCCAAAAGGCTGGAACTAAAAACTAAGCTGTGTTGTAAGAACCTTTAGTGAACAAATAGAGCATCCGACCAGTGCACGTAAGGTCATGGGTTATATTCCCTTCCGTGGAACTCAGAAATTTTTTTTGAGTTTTCACTTCATACGTATCCGGTCTTTTTCTTTTCTTTTTTTTTTTTTGAGGTTTATCATTTACCTGCTACGAGAAGAAAGTACTCCGTCTTTTTCAGTTGCTTTATATGCAGTTTCATATTCTCTTTCACATGATCTGTATGCTTTTGAAGTAACGTTATCATCTGTTCATCCATTCTTCCCAAAAAAGCTTCGGCTTTGGTGTAAAAATCAAGTAAGAGCCGTCTTTTCCTGGCATCTTCTTCTTTAGCTTCGGATAAAACGGAGAAGGCCTAAAAAAGTAAAGCTGTTAGCGACCACGTGACAAAACCGTTTGTTTTTATATATCTAAATTCTTGTTTTATATATCTCTATTTAGAAACGGTTTTGTCTTGATAATGTGTGGCACCAATGGGTTGTACTGCGTGACAAAAGGAAGCATACCCTATTAATCTGCAAATTTGACCTCTGCCAGTGAGGTTTTTTTTAGGCTTCCAATTTTGTCTTTACTATAAGGCTTCACGTTAAGCCCGAGTCGTACATACATACATACATACATACACACATGTTTTTAAACGGTATATCGACTATTTCCAAATAACTAAATTACAAACAACAAAAATTCCTAACCATATATGGCCAATAAGTTATTAATTAAATAAGTTTTTGAGTATTTAGATACACTGATGCCTTGCCATTGTCAGTCTCAACGACCCTTAACTGATGTACGATTCAGTGCCAAGGTCCCTCGACGAAGGAGGTACTTGTTTTTTCTATTTTTGTGTTACATTAGATAAGGGAAACATATGGAACGGGGTTTTCCTTTGAAAAAGTACATTTTATCACGAAATATCGCTCTTTTTTGAAAGACAGTGAACCCCGGTCAAACTCAATCGTTACGGCTATGAAATTTTACTGATTAACATCGTACCTCTCTTGATGACCAGCAGTTGAACGTCTTTTCTGCCAGTTGAACCTCTTTTCTTATTCGCTCCTTCGCCTCGCCTAGGGTCTTCACCCCTTCGTCCGTTACGCCAAGAACGTCCATCAATTTTGTTATTTCCCGAAGATTCATTTCATCGATTCCTTTACTGGCTCTATATTTGTGGCTGGTTGTGCTTTGCGGACTGGTTCTGGCGCTTTGACCAGTGCTAGCGCTACCACAGTGTTTTAAGCACCCAACAGTTTCACTATAAACCTACGGTATAAAAAGAATACAAATAACTTTGTAACAGTTGCAATCCAAACTTAAATACATTGCTAACTCAGTCTACGATCTTTAATCTTTGTAAGTCTTGTTCAGTACCGGAAATTAATATAGAGCAAGTTTAATGGGAAAAATCTACTGCTCTAAAAGTAGAAAACATAAAATTGTCATTTTTATATCATCTTCTTTTTACAAATCTGCTTTTTAAGTTCAGGGCCCAGTTGTTCGAAGGCCGATTAGCGCTTAACCCGGGGTTAAATTTAACCCGGGTTTCTTTTTCTTGCGTTCAAAAGCATTTTCTCGGATAATTTTCTCCCTTATTTCTAGAGCTTCCAATAATCAACTTGTAGACAAAAAGAATTAAAACTGAAATGCTTTTTAAGCTTTCAAATCTGAATTCAAATCTCGCACTAACCCGGGGTTATCTTAACCCAGCTTTGAACAACTCGGCCCAGATACTGATCTTTGTTAATTGACAGAACAACTATCAGGAAACTGAGTCATGACAAAACTCCATCTGCAAACTACTGTAAATAATTATGCACGCAATACCCGCGGTTCGCTCTTGGTCCATATTCCACTGGGACCCTCGTAAGATACCTGAAATCTAATCTTAAGACTATGTTATAAACACTCTTCTTGCCATGGCAAAAGTACTTGTCGATGGAATTTCAAAAACGTGCGGACGAAGTCGTCCGGTGTACCCATTCAAATCAAGTCATGGGCAGAATGTTTGCACAGTACTATTTATTGCGTTCGAGGTACGAGAACGCAACCCCTAATTTGTGTTTGTAGTTCTGTGCCTTATTGGGTGTCCTGTGCAATTAAGGGAGAATATTTTGAGATTGCATTTTCGTCGTTGTCGACACACATTTGCCCCCCTTTGAAGTGCTTGCTTACGTTTTGTCTCACTTTGACGCGCTAACTCACGTGGCGTTTCGTGTGTCCTCGACGTTCATCTTTCAAAGGTTTGCTGAAGTCTGATTTTCTGTCTTCGTAAAGCATTCATCTTTTGCTGAATCTTCGTAAAGCGTACATCGATCTGTGTTTGCTGAATCTTCCAAAGCGTTCATCTTTCAGAAGTTTGCTGTTAAATTTTACTTTAATTTGGATTAAGCCTTCGCATTTTTCAGCATGGTTCGTCACTGTCTTTGGAAAATGTGTGCGATTCCTGGTGCATGCATCAAACCGGGTTTAGTTCGGCTACCTTTGTGTCACAAAGTAAATCTACTGAGTTGTGTAGCTCGGCAGCCGTTGGCAGGCCACACATTAATTTTACCGAGTTGTGTAGCTCGGCCGTCGTTGTGCCACAAAGTAAATCTACTGAGATTTGAAGCTCGGCGGCGCAATTTGATCATGACTTGTGATATTTTAGGCACCAGACAAACGAACACTTTAACTCTATGTTATTTATTAGGAAAAACTTACAAACCAGCCCACAGTAGCGCCACTCTCGAGTCACTGAAATCAAAACGCTTGACCAAATTTCTGCAAAAGTTATTGATGTGAGCCGCACACACATTCCACTGAAGGCTTTGACAGGGTTAGTGCGAAATTTGAATTCAGATGTGGAAGCTTTTAAAAAACTAAATTCAGTTTAATTCACTTTGTCAACAAGTTGATGATTGGATGCTCTTAATAATAACAGAGAAAATTATCCTAAGAAATGTTTTTGAAGAAAGAAAAAGAATCCCGGGTTAAGCGCTAATCGGCCTTCGAACAACTGCGACAAGTAATCGCCCCAGTAAAACAAAAGTTAAAATGTTCTATTTACACGCCAGACGCACTCTGGCAACTGTCTCCTCCGATTACAAGCATTTTTTTTTATACGATATATCAAAATCTTCTTATAATGATACACATAGAGGTTTGGTTGTACGCAACCCTTACGTTCAAATTATGCCATAATCATATTTATCTATCGCAAGAACCATCCAATCTTCCCGCTCAACTGTTACCCGCCCGTACGCCTAACAAACATATCGAACGCACTCTCCTAAGCTCCGATTACTCCTACTATCTAATCCTAGGTATCTAATGCAATAACTGGATGTCCGCACTACCCTTGCTGTAATATATAGCCTCAAAGAAATTTTTGCAGTTTGGCAAACCGAAAAAAAGTATAACTTCAGTTGGTAAAAGAAAAGAAACATGAATAAAAACTAGAATTATCCACAAAAAAGGCAGTACCGCGGGATTAGTGACCCCGCATCAATAATCCTGATAGGTAATGCACCGGATTCAAAATTCGTGGATTCTCAGGACATCAACCTATTTATAGTTTCCACTGATTTTTTCCAGAAGTCGTTGATTTCTTGGAACTTTTGCAGTAAATTGTTCATTTATATCAGTTTAGTTTTGTTTTTCCTTTGTTTTGGCGCATGGTAATATAATTCCAATGAATTTGAAAACAAAAAAAAGAAGCAAAAAACAAAAATTTACCTCAGTAAAAAATCTAACATATACAGGGCTGACAGTTGTGTTTTAAATAATCATTAAACCAATTTAACCCAGAAGGCTTTGCGTGTTTCGACAAAGCATGTTTTTCTCATTTCAGCGCTGTAAATTTTGCAGCTTCTATATAAAGATTGCCTTTTCGTTTCTATACTTCCCTTTGTTTTACAGGCCTTTTTAGAGGTCTAAATTTCGGAGAAGGGTAATTAAAAGAAGACTCGGACGACGCAATTTACACTGCGAGAATTTCGCACACAAGTTCAGTCTTCATGGCCAATGCTGCTGCAGGCCCATATGGGGAGAATATGTTTGAATTAGTATAGTCTGCCACTGAAATGCCCATGCCCTAATTAGAATTGAAGAAGAACTTCTTAAAAAAATGATTTTAATATATTTTTAACAAAATTCTAGCTATCACAATTTTTTCTTTTGAAGAAGACCGAAGTAGAGTAATGAAATTTCCTAAAACCAAATCTTTGGGACACTCACATTGATGATCTTTACAGTGATTAAGATTTTCTTCATCCTAGAAGGCCACGAAACATTTGTTTGGATGTTTATGTTTAGCTGCTGCGCTGGAAGAAAGCGATCTAGAGGTCTGTGAACAGGCTCCCTGTTTGGGAAAAAAACAGCGTGGAAAGGGAAGGGAAAGGGGGGAGAGAACCTGCAGACAACCATTTGAGGCCGCTATTCCACCCTCTTGTAATTATCCTGCCGATCATCTCTCGTTAAGATAGTTAGCTGTCAATCAATTTCGCGTTCGCGCGTGAGTAACTTCTGGGAAAATTAACAGGAAATGAGCGGTGTTTTGCTCCGTCTGAAAACAGAGTGAAATGGAGCGCGAGCCTCATTGTTGATTTTGCAAAAAGTCGTTGATCTCCGGTAAGAGAATTAATACGGTGCCGGTCTTTGGCGCTTCAAGAAATAAGACCTTGCTGGTTGACGGAGGTCAAGACAGCGTTGTACTAGCGCAAGCATTTGAATCCTTAAGATTTCCCCTTGAGTAAGGAGAAAGCTTTTCCGATTTAAGCTTCTTAACTAAGTGCGCGACAGGCGGTTCGTCTTGCTAGTTCAGTTTCTAATTTAATAAGCCCCTGCAATGAGCGAACTTGGAGTGCATGCACGACTTTTACCCCACGCAAAATGCTACTTGTTCCCTTAAATTTTTTTCCTCTGCTGTGTAGATTATACTCTGCAAGGTTCTAAATTTTCACTGGGCAAATGTGATTTTAGCCTCCTGTTTCACACTGAGAGGTCATGGCACAGATATCGATTTACTGTGGTTTTTGTTTCTCGTCGGCAGGATTTGCCCTCTGATACAAGAGCATTTTCTTTGACCTCTTTTTAAGCGTAAAGCTTTTTATTGCGGCTAAATAAAGGTCTTACGTTTCTCCAAAGTGCCTTCTGGATCTGAATAACTAAGCGATTTTCTTTAGTCCGTGAATGTAACGTTTTTCTGCAATGTTGTATCACGCTGGGCCCAGCTCTTTGGGTGAGTAGAAAACGAAGACCTTAGACCTAAGACCTCAAAACGAAGACCCCCCTCAAAATCACATATAAATATCTAGAAACGGGTATCTCGACCTTAAATGTGTAAGAAACAACAAGATCTTCAATTATACAAAATTTCGACCAGGGTCTTCGTTTTCTATACGATCCCCCCGGTGTGTAGAAAACGAAGACCCCCCTCGGTTTCACTTGGAAACGGCTGGAAACTGCTTTTAACGACTTCTAGACACTAAACTAATCGGAGTGTAAGAAACAACACAGCTTCTGACGATTTTAATGTCATGGAATGGGACATTTTGATGGCGATCACGGCAGAAGACATGACTTCGAACACTTTACAGCAAAGGATGATTCGGAAGAAAACTCAGACGAAGACCCTGGTCGAAATTTTGTATAATTGAACATCGTGAGGAGCCGTGTTGTTTCTTACACTCCTTTAGTGTCTAGAAGTCGTTAAAAGCAGTTTCCAGCCGTTTCCAAGTGATTTTGAGGGGGGTCTTCGTTTTCTACACGCCGGGGGGATTATGTAGAAAACGAAGACCCTGGTCGAAATTTGTATAATTGAAGATCTTGTTGTTTCTTACACATCTAAGGTCGAGATATCCGTTTCTAGATATTTATAAGTGATTTTGAGGGGGGTCTTCGTTTTTAGGTCTTAGGTCTTAGGTCTTCGTTTTCTACCCACCCCCAGCTCGTTAGTTTTCTTTGCAGAATGTTTAAAAATTATCACGGATACTGATTTACAGATCCAAATGCATCAACTATGGACAACTACATTGTTTTTCATGTTTTTCTTAAGACAGTGTGAGTCTTTTGAATGAAGCGCGTAGTTCCTGCCTTGGTAATAGCTTTTGAATAAGCTTAACAGTCTTTGGACAGTTTCGTTATTGCTACTTTGTTACCAAATCGCGTGCTACGTGCCAACCAAAAAGACGATGTCAATCAGACCTGTCAACCTTCAGTTTTCTCGCCCATAGGAGCTTGCACCAGGATCTGATGCACAGCGGTCCCAAATGTTTGTCTCGGCAGACCTTTTCGCTTCTCCCTCTCCCCAGTTCCCCGCTCCACCAAAGGCCTGTTCACATGCTAGCGATTTAGAAGTTGTGACATATTAGGTTCCAGGCTGCTTGTATTTTGCACTTGCGCAGTACATTAAAAATGGAGGACTAGCACATGGTTCGTTTTCATGCTGTAGTTTCATGACTTAAATATTACATTTGGCGACGAGGGTGGCGTTCGTGGGGCAAGTTTGAGAACATATCGACGGGAAAGAAGATATTGCCAGTTATATTGAACGAGTAAAATTGTATTTTGCGGCGAATTACGTCGAAGCGGATTACGAGGTTGCTACGTTTCTAGCGTTAACTGGGGCAGATGCATATGGCGTGCTGAGGAATTTGTTAGTCCCTGAACTTCCAATAGATAAGTCTTTTAATGAGTTGAAAGAGCTTTTGGTTTCACATTACTCTCCTAAACCTATTTTGATCGCAAAACGTTTTAAATTTAATCGTCGGAACCAGCATGAGAGTGAAACGTTCGCACAGTTTGTAGTTGAGTTGAAGCGACTGGCGTTTAAGTGTGAATTTGGAACGTTTTTGGAAGAAGCGTTACGAGACCGTCTCGTTTGTGGATTGAAAAGCGTGCAAATTCAAAAGAAGCTGTTGGCAGAGAGAGACTTGACTTTTAAGAAAGCGTTTGAAACAGCACAATCCATGGAGTTAGCCAACAAAGAAGACTTTCGAGACACCAGTGTGCCAGTGGACGATTCCGTCAATAAGGTCGGCAGATATGCCAGTTCAGGGCATTCGACTGGAGACCCCGTGAGTTATTTTCGTTGTGGTGGAAAACATTCTCCATCAGGGTGCTGGGCCAGGTTGGTACAACCTTACAAGTGTCACAAAAAGGGTCACCTTGCTAAGATGTGCGATAAGAAAGGGAAGATACAATCCAAGCGTTATTTGGAGGTTGATTAACCTATGAGTACTAGTGAAGAGCAGTCTGGACTGGGATTGTACACTCTCAAGTCGAAAGGACAAGGTGGATCAGTGTTTCAAGTTCAGTTATTGTTAGAGGGTAAGCCAGTCAGCATGGAAGTTGACACGGGATCAGCGGTGTCCATTGTCTCTGAGGTAGAGTATAAGAAGTGGTTTAAGCATCTCAAATTGCAGGCAAGGCAGTTCCACTTGAAAACCTATTCTGGTGACTCATTACCCTTGTTGGGGGAAATTCGAGTCGCTGTGAAGTATCAGACCTAGGAAATGCAACTACCTCTGGTGGTCGCTCAAGGAAAAAAGCCTGTGCTGCTTGGGCTGAACTGGCTTGAGAAATTGAACCTGGACTGGTCCACCATCTTCAAGGTGTTTCATGTGCCTGTTTGAGAAGGGGTATGGACACATCAAGCTGTATAAAGCCTCCATTCAGGTCCGTGAAGGTGCACAGCGCCTATTCCTGAAAGCAAGACCCGTTTCATATGCTCTTAGAGAAAAGGTGAAGCAGGAGCTTCAGAGACTGGAGGATGAAGGGATTATCTACAAAGTAAGTCAAAGTGACTGGACTGCGCCAGTGGTGTTGATGCCCGAGAACAATGGTTCACTGAGAGTGTGTGGCGACTACAAGATGACAGTGAACCAATGTGCCGATGTCGACCAGTACCCTTTGCCTAATACAGAAAATTTGTTTGCGACGTTAGCTGGGGGATAAGTATTTAGCAAGATTGATTTATCTCACACGTATCAGCAGGTAGAGCTGGATGAAGACTCGCAGAAGTACCTAACAATTAACACACACAAGGGTTTGTACCGTTACAAACGACTGCCGCTTGGAGTCTCCAGTGCACCAGCTATTTTTCAAAGGATTATGGATCAACTTCTGCAGGGGGTTAAGTTCACAGTTTGCCGTTTGGATGACATCCTGATTTCAGGGGGTTCCCCGGAGGAACATTTGGCAATCCTGGAGGAAGTTTTCAGGCGCTTACAAGGACATGGCATAAGGTTGAATCTAGCGAAGTGCATTTTCTTTCAGTCGGGCCTCGAGTTTCTTGGACACTGGATTGACAAGAATGGCATTCGTCCCCTCCCTCAAGAGATGGATGCAGTCATGCAAGCCAAGAGTCATACCAATGTCACAGACTTGAAGTCGTATCTGGGACTGCCTAACTATTATGGCACGTTCCTGCCCAATCTGGCGACTACACTACATCCTCTTCATGACCTTTAGCAAAAGGATAGACCTTGGAAGTGGACGGAAGCGTGCGAGAGAGCGTTTGTTAAGAGTAAGAAGCAGTTACAAGATTCTCCTTTGCTGGTCCATTATGATCTGAAGAAGTCACTTCGGCTGGTCTGTGATGCATCACCCTATGGGTTAGGAGCAATTATGCCGAGTCCCATGTTATGGAAAACAGCAAGGAAAAGCCTATTGCATTTGTATCTCGAACTCTCACAGCTAGTGAGCGTAACTATTCCCAAATAGAGGAAGAGGCCTTATCCATCGTGTTTGGAGTGAAAAAGTGCCATTCATAGCTGTATGGTCGGACGTTTACATTGCTTACAGATCATCAGCCGCTGGTCAAAATTCTTGGGCCGAAGATTGGTGTACTTCCGCTAGTTGCTTATTAATAGCAAGTGGCTTGGCAGATAGCCCAAAATCTTGTCTACCGCTTATCTAAATTTATTGATACCTTGACATTACAAGGAAGATACAGTAAATTCAACAACGCCAGCCTTAAATCTTATAATGTGCAAAAAATATATTTGGATCTTTAAGGGATAAAACGAAAACATTTGGCAATCATTTTATCCAAGACATCCCTTAATCATAGTGTATCCATCTTTTGTAACTACATGCGTCTTCTCATCTCACCATTAGTTATTAAAAAATGTAAAATTTCTCTCAAGAGTAACTAAAGGTTGTTGTTTGTTGGTTCGTTTGTTTTCAAACATATGACCAACTTCATGCAGATCTTTCGCGAGAAAATCAGTCTTGTATTTCCAATTCCAACAAAGAAAACATGGCCTAATGGCATAGCAAACATGGCAGTGCAGTAAGCGTGCTTGTATAGGTCATTTTAATTGTATGTATGCATGCCTTTCCAATTCAGTGTTCTTTTAGTAAGAATTTCAGTATAAAAATCAGGGTCGGCCAGGGTTTTTGGGCATACGGTATACAGGGGCTTTTTAAATCGGGTATACGGTATATTGCGGCTTAAATACGGGTATTCGGTATATCACTTTCTTTGAATTTCAGGTATAAAGTATACCTGGGTATAATTTTGGGCAAATTTGGATGAATTTTGGGTATTTTGGGGTATTTTGGCGAATTTTTTTCGGGTATACTGGTATACCACTACCCCCCCGGCCGACCCTGAAAAATGTCACGTAGCTGAACGAAACAGCTCAATTAGTCATTAGTGATATATATTATTGTCATGGATAATATTTAATCGTATATTTTTTTGATATACTTTTTAGATCATTTATTCGACATTTATACCTGTCCAGCTGACGAGCCAGGAGTCCTTTTTCTTCTTGTGATTTCTTCTTTTACTCCATATTTCATCTCATCCATCGTCTCAATGGGCTTCTTTTTAGCAAAGATAGGCATTTTGTCCGAGACCGTTGAAACTAAAGATGAGGAATTAAGAAAGGTTATTTCAGTCATAAGCCGCGGGCCATTGCAGTGAAACTGGCTCATAAATAAAATTAGTATAAACACACTCAGTGATCTTGGTGATTTAAGCAACTGATTGGTTCGCTATCTCGGACTATTCAACAATATTCACCTCCTAGCGAGTGGATAATGTGTGAGCTCGGTGTTTTTCACATTTTTTAGAGAACGATCTTTTAAACGTCGACAAAATCCTAGGGCTGACTTTTTTTAAGGCAAGAAAAGACTTGGAAGGATTCAATACGGCGATTTTCAATTTATTGTAGCTGAGTTTTGTGCTCGATGGATTGTAGAAGAAGCCGTTTCGTCAACTCAACGTTTTCTAACAAGAACATTTTGGCTCAAAAATCGAAGTTTATTTATGACAAACAAATTTAAAAGGAAATGTTTGCAGAAATTCTAGTAAACAAGAAAAAGAATGATACAGGAAGACGACGTCTTACCTCGAGCAACCGAGCCGCCATTTTTGTCAGCATTTCATGCGAAGAACGGCACAACAAACCCTTCTGGCTATAAACTTGGCGAGTCAACAGAAAACAACAAAGCTCTACTTTCCTTCTCAGGTAAGGAAACAGTTCAAACTTTTAGCGGTTCCATTTAAGCCATTACGCTGTGTTTGCAAAATGATAAACTTGTGAATTGCCATGTTTAAAAATTCTGCAGAGATCTATTTTTAAACTTACGCGTGATTTGATCTGTCAATCAAATCGTACTTTTTAATGGTTTCCTCTCTGATTTTGTTGAGATCACTTCGCGTGTATATACTAAAACAATTATTCTTTGAAATCGAGGTGAATAGTGGCAAAATATTTACCGAGCCACGAAGTGGCGAGGTAAATATTCCTAAAGCCACTATTCACCGAGATAGTAGGACGAGTAGGACGTGTGGAGTAGTCATTCCGACGGAAAGGGATAGGGCCCAGAGGACCGAGACTAAGGTTTTTTGAGAACTGGAAAATATGAAGGTTAATTTTTACTGTACCTAAAACACTGGACTCATTTCAAACATTATTTGGCTTATAACCGCACTATAATGCAAACAACCCAAATAATATTCGAGTTTGGAGAATATACCCTAGAATTAGGAGTGAATAGACAGGCAAGGAGTAGCCACAAGATTAAACACTGCAACTGAAGGAGCAGTCAGAACGCCGGAAATCTCAGACTTGCGACAGGGGTACCCAACGATGGCTTCCTTCAAAACACGATAAAAACAGTTTTTAGGCTATCCAGAGTACTTATGGATAGAAATGCATTCTAAGCAGCGATACAAAATTTTTATCTGTTCGGTCATCCTAGGGCTTAGTAATATTTTTCCGCAAATTTTAGGTGCAATTTAACGTTTTAAGGAAGGAGGATATTTATACCTCCAGCATGTTTTAATTAGAATCCGAAAATCATAGGTTTCCTTTTTGTAAGAAGAAGTGTAACCTGGGCAGTAAAATATGAAAAATTAATCTTCAGAAAATCGTAGGGATTTATTAGATAAGCTTCGATAATTGTTCATGAATAGAGCGTTCATCTAGAAATCTTTAGCCGTCCTCTAGCAAAAGAAAATTCTAAGCAATATTTTCTTCTCCCAATAGGTATTTAACAGAAAACAGTCGTTGGGTGCCCAAACAAAAACGGGCGACAAGACATGGTGATGCCAACAGCACACTGCTGACATTGACCGGACCTCCGCCAAGTGTAATGACCCATTCGGCAGACCACTATCACATGGCTTTCAGCTACTTACCATATGGCACGAAATTTTTGCGGGAGTCAGTATTTTTGCGGATTGGCGGTTTTTTGTTTTTTGCGGAACTTATTTTTGCGATTAGGACAGATTAGTTTTTCTTACTGGAAATTAGTTGTTGCGATTTTCAGAAAGTACCCAGTACCCAGCATTGAAAATATTTTCGTTTTTATTGAGTACCTACAATAGAAATACATACATGTATTTTCAAACAAATACACCAGTGTTTCATTGTATACCGTTTTGTTTCTGAATGAAAGAGACAAGTTGTGGTTGAACAGACACGATTTCTTAGTACAGTTTTGTTTGTGTAGCTAATTACATCCGTTATATCGAGAGAATATTTCAGCGCTCTGGAGTAAATTTTTATTTGAGGGAACTTAAGTTTGCGGATCGCTGGAAAAATCGCAAACTCCCGGGGGGGGTACTCCCTATATTGGCCTATACGGGGAGGCTCCGTTCGAAAGTGGTACCTTTTTTGGGCTTGGGGTAGGGGGAGGGGATATGAAAGAATAGGGATTTTACTCGTTGAAGTATCTGAAAGGGTACGGAAATCTATCATTTGTGTCTGTGTAAGGGCCCAAAGGGCTAACAGATAAATTTTATGGCTTTATAAAGTCGAGAAAACATTCTATTTTTGTAATTGACTCATATTTAAAAGACGATACATTTACAGCAGTTAAAAGGAATGCAACGTTTCAATGAAGGTATGGGAAAGGGGTACCATTTGTCAATAGAAGGTATACGAAAGGGATACCTTTTTCGTGAAAAATGGTATATTTAAAGGGTAAGGGGCTGGACCTCGGGGCGGAGCCTCCGCATATAAAAATTTGTTGAGTACCCCCCGGGCAAAAATCGCAAAAACTAGAACCCGCAAAAATTTCGTGCCAACCGGTACTTTGAAAATCTGCTGTAGAGAAATTGGCAAATTATCGCACCTATCTTTTTCTCCTGTTATCGCCAAAAACGGATAAAATGTCTTCTAATACTTTAATCCAGGTAAATTTGGTAAACGTAACGTTGCTATCCTTTCTAAAAAGATCACGTTTATCGTGACGTCAGCGTTTTCGAAATATTCCGTTTCTAAAATGCTTTCCGTCCACACATGTACACTACAACACATAGTCTGCTACACAACCGTTTTTAGCGTCGTCACGGCTGTGTAGCAGACTATACAACCGCAAAGCCGGCGTTTTCAATTTATCCACTTTTTTCTAGGAAATTTATCGGGAACAGTCTAGTATGGATGCTATACTAGGCCTCAAAAAAAAAAAAGGTGGGTCTTCAAATTATCCGGCGTAATGCGGGCGAGCCGATGCTAGACCTATAGTCACTTATTTGCTTTGTTTGGGTAGTGTAGGAGCTGCTCGTGAGGTCTCTCCTAATTGGTCGAAGGAAACAACGACATGTCATTCTTCCAATTGTTTTAGTATTGTTTGGGGTCAGGGTTAGGCACCATTGGTGACTTCTCTTCCGAGCAGCTGCTACATAGCTTGTTTCCCTAATTATTACAGCGGCTTAGCTAGAGAATTATGCGATTTTTGATACAAGCAGCAAAACTTTGTAGAAATATTTACATTCCCAGGCCGGTCATTTTCTGATATAGTGCCAAGTCAAATTTTCTAATTCCAGCTAATTAGCAGCAAATGAAATCATCAGACCCGAGAGCCCCCGCGAAGAAATTTTTCTTGCTCTTATGCACGTCTTATTTCAAAATACAGGTACAACAATACAGACATTTGACAGATGTTTAAATTTGGATGCGAATTGTTATTTTCTTTTTTTCATTATGTAAATGCAGGCCGTGATTTCGAATTTATCTGCACATGCTTTTACTCTTCTTTCTTTGTTCGGATGGTAAGAGTTTGCGTTATCGCATTCTAAATGTCCATGCTACTCCTTGCAGCTACAAAAGAAACTATTCTAGTCATATAAAAGACAAAACTGTCGGATTAAAAAGAGGAAGTATTAAACAAAAAGGGTAACTCGAAGACGCAGGAAACAACTATTGACCGGGTTAAAATGTGTTATTTCCCAGAATGAAAACCTCAGTGTCGTGTTAACTGGAGACGGCAGGACTCTGGTGCTGGATTCCTTACTTTTGAACAAGACTTAATGTCATTTTATAAGGTGGGGGAATTAAGTTTAGCAGTTAAGTGTTTTGACGGGGGAAATGGAATTACTTCCACATTAGCCAGTCGTTTGCTATGTGGCACAGATCTTGTCGCGGTGCGTTCAACAGAATGAAACTGAAACGCATGATGAAAAGAAAATACTTGTAGGAATCGAGAATGTTTCTGTTCACAGGGAGAAGAAGCAGACATGAAAATAATAGTTCATGTAGCTGACGCAGTAGAAAGTAGTCATCAGTCAGTCATGATTCGAACTTTCGCGCGCGCTTTTTTTCTAGCTCCGTGTTCGCCACTTTCTTGGAGCATAAAACAGATTTATTTAGACTTGAAGGAATTTGGGAATCCTCTGGAACAAAAAACCCCCACAACATCCTATTCACTCATCTCTCTGCGAAGGCCCTTGTCCTATCTAAACCGAAGCTTCCATGCCCTAATAGTGTGTCATACAACTTCCTTCTCCGCTGATCACAGGATTGCCAAAATACTGAACGTAGATTTTTGCCAGTTTTTTTTTTGTCATTGAAGGGAATTATTGTTGTTATTGAAATCATGTAACAAAATATGAGGGTCACCGTACTTGTTTTTGCGGTAGAGCTTCAGAAAGTGCGCACCACCTGCATTCATTCCGATTTTTCAGCGAGGACTAGGTGAAAAAAAGCATTGAAAAAGAAAAAAAGATTTTATGAAATTTACATCGAGATAAGGAAATTAGACGTAGGACATAATGTGCTAAAGATGAAGCTTGAATGTGATTTAATGTGGTTCAGTACAACATCGACTATCGAAGGCCTCGGTCAGGCTGTTGAACTCAGCAACACGCTACCGCTTTAATACGTTATGCACATTTTCAACACTTTGAGACTCATCTCGACCAGAAAAAACTGTTATGGAAAATCCATTAACGTTTCTCTTCGATCAACGTCATTTTAATAATGCTTCTGCACAAGCTCTTTTGCACGGCGACCATCTTGTTATGCGCAGTGAGAGGTGAGCAGTGCAAAACTAGAGAAGCACATTAAGTTATAGTGTAACGAAAACGTGAAATCAACTACGCAACGAAGCTATGAGCAAAGATGATAGTTATTTTACATATAATACTCAAACCTACTAAGGCACATTAATTCTATAAAGTTGTTTTAGTTGTAGTTTTAGCTTTCTGTTGCCTACCGTTGCCATGGAAACGCATAGTTAAGGTTTGATGGTGTGTGATAAACAAGACGTACGTGGTAAACAGTTACTACGTCTTGATAAACAAGTAAAAATGAATTCGTTGAACATTCATGAAATTTAATTAATTGTGGTTTTTATTGAAACCAACGCAATTCCGGCTAGGCACTATATCTGAAAACGTTTGTATTGGTTTCGTTAGGAACAGACCCAATTTGACCCAAAGACCTTAAATTAGTTCAGAAATCTGCTGTAGCAAGCTATACACCGAATGCAAATATGGCGGACCTCTCGAACGGCCCGGGTCTAGTTGCGCGAAAGCGAGGCTATTGAGGCCTCCAGAGTTTTGTTTTGACTGCGCGTCTTAGCGATTCAGTCGATCGAAATGGTTTGCTTCGAGTTGTTGCATGCCTGAGGGCCACCAAAAAGAAGATTTTACTCTAGCTGGAATAGCCTTTACTTCCCCGAGATCTTTTCACAAAGAAAGTTAAGGATTCATGCGATTCGGCGCGGCGATGGGAAGCACTTTACAGCGAAAGTGTGCTCGCCTCACTTGCTTTAGATGAGAGGACTCACGAAAATATTTGAATGAAATAATTTTCACAAGAGATGGTGCTGTTCAAAGATGTTTGCATGGTCTGTTATTTATCCAACAAAAGGTAAACGTTCTCGAGAACGGGTTCATCCGCTGTGGACTGTAAAATCTTTTAGATTTCACGCTGAAAACAGCTACATTAAAATATAACAACAACAATAACAATAACAGGCGATTGCAATCGCCTGTTAATCCTACAAGCGTGGCCCGTGAACTATGTAAGAACCAGAAGAAAGCGACATATTTCAAGAACAGTCCTTGACCAAAGTGCACTGAAAAAACTAACAGAGGAACCGTTGCCAACTAAGAAAGTAAGAAGAAGGAAAAAGGTTCTGGCAGAGAAAGAGCGTGCAAGTATTCGAGCATTGTATTTGACCTTGCGCGTGATCTATTTTAGCAACTTGTCGAATGGTTTCGAGATAAACTAACAGCGATTTTCCAAAAATTGCTTCTTTTATGGCACTGACCAAACTCTTGAACACAGGATCGTGAAGACTGTGAAAACATTCGGCCTTGTTGTCTGTCGTTGTGTCCCTGAGAGCTCCTAAAGATTGGTAAGTCGCGACGGCGGATTCACTCGTTCTCGAGGATATTTACCTTTCCTTGGTAAGGAAACGGACAAAGCAAACTTGAAACACTGAGAACCATGAATCTTTCAGTTATTCACCCATTCTAATAGTTTCGTGAATCTTCTCTCCTGAAGTGAAGCGAGCACACTTTCGTTCTTTTAACTCCGTGATAGTAAAGTGCCTCTATTCGCCGCGCCGAATGGCTTGAATCCATTTCTTTCGTCGTAAAGAACCTTGGTAAAGCGAAGATAATCAAATTTCATCTCTACTGGAGTTAAATCGCCTCTTTGATGGCTCTTAAGGGCGTAACAACTCGAAGGAAACCACATTGACCGACTGAATCGCTAAGACGCGCAGTCAAAACAAACCTCTCGAGGCCTCACTAGCCTCGCTTTCGCGCAACTAGACCCGGGCCGACCGAGAGATCCGCCATATTTGCATTCGGTGTATTTGATTTATAAAAGAAAGTTACGACGTTGCCACAGTCCCCAACAATGGAATAAGTCACAAGTAACAGCTAACTGTGCATGTGGTTACAGTTCCTGTTCTTTTACACTTTATATCTTATGGCAGAATTTAACCAAGAATATGCGAGTGCATTCTTATAACAAATTTCTAAAATCGAACTATAACCAAGTTAAGAGTTTATTTACATTTATATCAGAGTCAAGTTTAAGAAAGGACGTGTGCCGCCACACGGAAAACGTATCTGGGACATTTTACTGGA
>CALNXK010000048.1:437500-562500 GCA_942486035.1 Porites lobata | reverse complement strand
GCTGTTGCCTTGCTTGCGTCTCTTTGGAATAGCACCAGTTCCCTTATATGGGTCAGTTTTCTTGATACAGCCAGCTCCAATCCCTCCCAATTGTGCTTCAACTACGTTGGCACTCTCACTTTGATCTGGCTTTCCGTCTCTAGATGATTTACCATCATTTGTACTAATTACAGGAGAAATTGCATCTCCGTTTTTAGATTCACCTTCAGCCAAGCTGCCTTTACTTGACTCTACAGAAAAGAAAACTATCAGTGAAACATCTTTCTTGTTTAGCATTAAGAACAATTACCTTTCTCTTCTCTCTGGTGGTAAAAGAACAATCAATTTGGTTAAAACTGAATTATTTCCAAAAGGCTGTAATGCCAGGTAAAAATGTAATGTGCTACAGGTTCAACTTTATCCAAAAAAAATTGTGAGAATGTGGAAAGACTTCAGCATTTCATTTACTTGTCAAACAAGCAACTCTACATTAAATAGGAATAAATGTCTCTTGTAAACACATTTTATTTCCCACTGGTTGTTAGTCGATGATGCAACCAAGAGTGAGTTAAGGGTGGCACCAGTTCCCTCGTACGGGTCAGTTTTCTTGATACAGCCAGCCCTACTCCCTCTCAATTGTGCTTCAACTCCTTTGGCATTCTCACTTTGATCTGGGTTTCCGTCTCTAGATGATTTACCATCTTTTGTAATAAATCCGGGAGAAATTGCATCTCCGTTTTTAGATTCACCTTCAGCCAACCTGTTCTTACTTGAATTTACAGAAAACAAAACCGCTATGGAAAATCCATTAACGTTGCTCTTCGATCGTCGTCATTTTAATAATGCTTCTGCACAAGCTCTTTTTCACGGCGGCCATCTTGTTATGCGCAGTGAGAGGTGCGCAGTGCAGAACTAGAGAAGCACCTTAAGTTTATTCTGTAACGAAAATGTGAAATCAACTAGACAACGAAGCTATGAGAAAAGATGATAGTTCTTTTACATATAAAAATCAAGCCAACTGAAGGTACATTCATTTTATAAATTGTTTTAGTTGTAGTTCCTACCGTTGCCATGGAAACGCATAGTCAAGGTTTGATGGCGTGTGACAAACAAGACGTACGTGGTAGAAAGATTGGTATCACTGACTGAAATGTTACTATGTCTTGATAAACAAGGAAAAATGAATTTTAATTAGTTGTGGTTTTCATTGAAACTAGCAATTCCGGCTAGGCACTATATCTGAAATGCTTGTACTGGTGACTACTATCAGTGTGCCAGATTTCATCATGCTTGTATCAAAAAGTGCATAATTCACCTGAAATTTCGGGCTATCCCGCCGGACTAAATGTAGATCATCTGATGGTACAGTTACCGTAGTTACTCGATTGCACACCGCGGCGTTTATAAAATTTTCAGCGTTTCCAATCCGACATTTGTTTCAAAATAACTTTTCTTAAATCACTGACAACAGTTACTGTTAATCGTTTTCAAATATTATGTTCTTCAAAGGTTAGCTGTATCTTATTTTGTTGATATAGAATCGTAATTGTCCGGATGGTGTAGATTACCAAGTTGTACCGATTTTTTTCTCATACTCTCGCATAGACGCCGCATTCTTTTGATTGGGTGCGGCGTTTATTCGAGGGCGGCGTTCACCGGTAATTTTGCTTCCATCTGCGGCGTGTAAATCGAGGGCGGCGTTTAATCGAATAAATACGGTATTCAAGGGAGCATTCTCATTTTAAACTGATTGGACATATCCATACTCGCCGACAGGCACACTTTATTTCTAACAAGACAAGGGATAAAATCTGCAGCAAAGAACACATTATCTATGATGGGACAAGGAAGGAAATGAATAGACTCTATTACGTGTACGTTGAATAATTAATATGGCAAAAAAGTACTTGTCTAGTCATTCTCCAGCTGAGGGAACGTTTCCTTGCTATTTTTTTCCACATTTAGCGGGTGCCCATGAATGCATAAAGTCGAACCAGATATAGAGAATTTAACATGAATAAAATCAGAGCAACAAATGGAAACAGGGAACATTCTTATGAATGACTAACAAGTATATAAGCAGGCGAAGTTGATATATTCCATACCTGGGTCAAAAGTAGATTCTGAAAGACTTGGCCTCCAGTTTTCGAGAGGTTCCTTCTTTGGTGAAGATTCAGCTTCATTTGTTCCTAAAGTTTTCTCTCTCTTCTCAAATGGTTGTCGTTGCTCTGAAGTTCTACAAGCCTCCTCATGCTTTTCATCAGGGACATCGGATTTTTGGCACATGTTCTTGCTTTCATTTCCTGCATTAAAGAACATACCCTCCGTGTTAACCATTTCATTCACACTGTTAGGACAAGTAACGCCAGTGAGAGAGTTTTTGAGATTGCATGTCACCATTCAATTGAAACCCTTTCCTCAGTATTTTCACAAGGTACTACTTATTTAGTAATGATAGTACTCATGCATGTTTCAATTCCACCTGTTACCATTCTCCCGGGCATGCCCCCTGGGGATGATTTGAAATTTAGTTTTTTTCCCAACTGGCAGTCTATTCGCCAACCCCGGGCACAGGCAGGACCGCGCTTGTCATCAACCACAACTACCTTGTTTTGGGTGCATCATAAAAATAACAATGATGATTTACGTACAGTAGGAAAAAGAGGCGTTTGAACAAGAACTTTAACGCTTTTCCAGAGTTTCAAACTCTGGAAAAGCGTTTAAGTTATTGAACAAAGTATCTACATGTGCAACATCGCCTCCAACAGCGCTTCCTTAAAAGAAAGAAGTTAACGACCAGTGAACAAACAGAAATAGTTAATAACGATACATTAGAGTACGCTTCGAGTACATTTGCTTGACAATTTGTAACAAACGTACCTTCGGATACACATTATAATTTTGGGAAGTTATCCTTTCCTATCCAGTCTGCCTGAGAGTAAAAAGTCTCGGGGGTCTTCTCCATGCGGTCCGGTGCCATCATGTCATCCGAAGAATGATGAACTTTACGAAAATGGATTTTTTTTAAAATTTTCCAGCTCCCCTATACCCCCGGGAAAGAACCGCTTTTAAAAATTCTCCACCACCGGGCTCGAAGAGCTAGAGTAGTGCTTGTCCCAGGGATTGCCGGGGGGGGGGAGTGGTAACGTGTAAAATTGAACCATGCATTACTTTTGAGTCTGTGGATGAACTTCTCTGGTGTGAGCATTCATTTATACGAGCCCTCGTTTAAAATTTGAATAGCTTCGGGCGCTATTTTCGAAGCAAGTGAAAACCGAGGAAGGAGAGGCGGAGATGGCTGTGGGGAGGAGAAGAGAAAGGGACATAAAAGGCCTGCCAACGAAGCCTATACGAAAAAAAGAAACACCCTGAATAACTTGCACTTGATTGCTTATCTGAAAAATTAATGGAAAAAAAAAAGAAGAAAATATCATTGTATTTCTTCTCTCAACAACACTGGCACGTGTATTTGACAAGTCTTGAAAAATATTGCTAGGGATGTGCGTTTAAAATTAATTTCAGAATTACGTCTTGGTGAGAGCTGCAGGATTCGTAAAAGATATTTCTATGTGACGTTTGGAAGCCCAGGGGAAGGCGCCTTTGGATATTGTGCTGGCAGACGTTTGTCGTCAAGTTTTGTGCATGACTGGTGTAGAAGTTTACTCGGATTGTGCATGCAACCTCCATACATCTACTTTCCAGATGTAAGCTTGCAAGACCGCAAACAAGAATGTGACCTTGGTGGGCAGATAACAACCACACCAGTCACAGCCCCGCGTTCATGTGCACGGGATTGCCAAACGAACAGCTGCTTGCTTGCATGCGTATTGTCCTTCTTCTCCCTCCCCTCCCCTACTTTAAGCCCGTCGTCCTCTCCCGTGAAATTCTTTGGCCCGCCTCAACCTCAGTAAGGATTATTCATCACTCGCCCGGTTAAATTCAGATGAATCTTCTCCAGCGTAATTTTACAAACCGTATACAATTCTGCAGAGATGTAATTGACTATTTATCATGCACTGATGCTAGTGAAAATGTTCTTTAGCTAGGACATTTCAGTCTATAATTAATTGGCCTAAAAGGCCAGCCTAAGAAAGTGCATGCATTCTTTGCACTCTGAAAACAACAATATTTAGTACAAATCATACCCTGCACCATTTGCCACATTCTCTCCACAAGGGCTTCACATTGCTCCTTCCAATTATACATCTTTCCATAAGATGCTTTAACAGTAAGAATCTCTTTCAGCCGCATTGCATGTCTGGAACGAACTGCCGCAATCGCTTTCGCCCATTCGGCAGGATCATAAGAATCCACCACACAAAAATGACCATGAGGAACATTATCTATTGCTTTGGCAAATCCTGACCTTTTACTAACAAGAATGGGTAGTCCTGCAGACAAAGCTTCAACTGCAACAAGGCCAAATCCCTCTGATTTCGACGGCATGATAGCAAGGTCAGCTTCGCAAAGCAAATCTTTCATTCTGTCTCTGCTTTGTACAAATCTCCTGACAGTCAACTGCTCTTTAGCAATACCACACTGTAGAAGTCGGTCCCTTACCTCTTCTTGTTTTCCTTCAGGCGCACCGACAAAGGTTAATTCATAAGGTTTGTTTTTCAACTGTTGATCAGCAAATGCTTTAGCGGCAATATCAAGCCCTTTTAGCTCAAAATCCTCTGTATCACCACGACCAACTATTAACACTTTAAAATCTTCATTGCTATTCGCAACTTGTTCTAAATCTCCAAATTCTCTCTCAAAAAGTCCTGGAGTGAATGAAAAAAAATCTTTGTTCCAGCGCCTTAAATATGCCGAGTAAGAGTCTGTTAACCGAGGACCAACCGGCATGACAAGATCAGCACGTTTACACAGATCAACTTCATCTTGATTTTTTTTTTCTCCTTTAGAAGTGGGATCAGAGTAGTTTTTAAACTTGCTAAGGTCTTCTGGAGCCGTATGCACCACTTGAACCCACTTAAATTGGACAAAATTTCGTATTATTTGTACTTGCCGGCCAAGTTTCATACCATGTCCAATGACAATATCAATGTGGAGATCTTTGGGTGGGCAGCTTAACCAGTCAAGTGGATCTAACCCTGCTTGACACTTTGCATCGACAATATTAACTCCATAGCTTTTAGCTTCGTTTTTCTCCTCGTCTTTACAAGCTCCTTCTGGGACTAACAACGTCACGTCCACTTCAGGATGTTCTGAAAGGTGAATTGCAAGCTCTCTGTTAAATGTCGACAAACCACCAGCTGAAGAATTCCACTCACTACCCAGAAGCGTAATTTTAAGTGTTGGTCTGGTAGAAGAACCACCACTATCTCCTGGCACTCCTCCTGGTGAAGTTGAACTGATGATCTGAGGACAACCAGCCTGTAAGAGATTAACATAAATCTTAAAAGGACATCTTAAATGCTAACTTTTTCACTTTTCTTCACTGAAACAGTTTAGTGGGAAAGGAAATAATTGTTATCATCATCCACTCTTGTTATCATACACGGGTAATAATATCTACAACATGAAAATTTTGATAAACAATGTTAAATATGTCAATGACAAGTGTCATTAAAAGACAATAAAAAGAAGATAAAAATTGTTAGCACAATGCGAACAAAGAACCTACTTAAATAACAGACATTCGCTCAAACAATTGGCCAGGAATAACATGTTTTATTATTCATGATCATTTAAGATACTTCTCTGTTTCTGATTAGCTTAAATCCCTCGGCTAAACTTTTCATGATATCTAGGGATGGTCAATCTGAAGATTTTTTTAAATTGTTTTCGACTGATTTCAATCGTTAATATACTTATTGGGCGATTGAAGTCACGCATGAGCAGTCAGGTGGCCCCAAGCGTAATATGAGAGTTTGTATGTCAGCGCAATTTGTCAGGTCACATGAGTGCTCAAATTGCGCTGAAACAACATAGAAACCGGGTAACTATATTTATACTTTACTGATAGTCGATGTGAGTCTTATTTCCCAAACAAGCTCTCATTAATTACGCTTGGGTCACCTGTGGAACCGCGGAGAGGCGGCTGAGCTGTTTTGGAGGTGCGCCAACCTTGTCCCCAGGGTCTTCTCGCTCTCCAACATTGGAGACCGAGAAGACCCTGGGGACGAAGTTGGTCATGCCCAAAAGAGAAGAGCTCTGGGGTCGAGAAATTGAGAACATGGCGGATGATTTCACAAGTTAAGCACAGAGGAAATAGGCGATTTTATATCATAATAATGGCAACGATACTGAAAAATCCCCACATCTTGGATCATATCTCAACACTACCGAGGAATATGTAGAGGTAAGAACGTTTATTCCCAGGGGGGTACTCGGGATTTCAAGTGACGGGGATGATCGAATGGAGCCAAAAGTCAAGACCCAACAAAATTCCTAGGGCTTCCAGCAAAGCCCCAAAAAATCCCTGGACCAAAAATTAACCCCCCAAAAATCCCATGCCTATTTAAAGCAAAAGGGAATTCCAGTGATGGTAATGTATCAGTCAATTCCACCTGCGCCCAGCGCCCCCCGGGCTACTGAAGGGCATTTGCCCGCCTTGTCAGTCCTGGGGGTGAGGCATTTGCAAATTTTGCACTGCCCGGGGACCGGGCATTTGCCAACCACCGGGCTATTCCCGAGCTTTTGCACGCACGTGGTTTCCTATCAGAAAATAACTACACAGGTTTTACTGCAAAAAAAGGCAGATTGGCTCGTCTGTCAGGGACAGGAATAAATTGTAGAGGGTTGTGATTTTACATGTATGTATGCATTTCTTCATTGCTTATCAAGCCAGAATTACATAGCGAAATTGAAGCTATCGATGTAAATCAACATTTTTTGGTTATTGAATCAAATTTCTGTTGATATTATTTGAAGAACACCCCTTCATATTAATAAAACTATTCATAACATATAACTTTACAGCGCTCTATTAATTTTGATGTCAATAATTTTATATCGATACTAAAACCATAAACTGGTGCATGTCGTCGCAGCGTGGAGTCTTAATTAGAATCCTAGCGCTATTACAAAGGAAGACGTTAACTGAAACAAAAAATCGGACATTAAAATGGCACTATTGGACTGTGCGATCAATACAAAATGTTGCGCTGTTGATGGAGGACGGGGCATTTTCCCTCTTTTTTCGTCCCCACCCCGGGGGATTTGCCAGCTCAAGAGTCTCCACTCCCGGGAATTTGCCATCCTAGGCAAAAAAAATGCTAATTCCGGGGGGTCAGCCCGGGGAGGGGAGGGGGGCTGGGCACAGGTGGAATTGACTGATGCATAAAGCCAATTGACTGAATTGAAGCGGTTGAAGTCTTGTACACGACCGGGCACCACGCGACAATGCAGACATGTGTATAACACGTGCGATGTAAAGCGACACCATAGTTAACTATTAAACAACAGCAAAACACGTTTGTTTGTACTTTATTCGCAGAACTACGTAGCCAGGGCACTACCGATTCTTTTTAATACCCCAAAAAATCCCTACTCAAATCAAGCTACCCAAAAAAATACTTGCCAAATTTTCATACCCAAAAAAATCCCGGAATCGAAAATTTCAAACCCAAAAAGATCCTTCGATTATCCCCATCACTTGAAATCCCGAGTACCCCCCTGGGTGTTTATTATATGAGTTTGAAAATATTTCTGAAATATTTTGAACTAGTAATAAAACATTTAATGAATTCGCCTTTCGTATGATCTCAGACGGTGTTAGCCACCGAAGTCGATAACGCCCTCCACAATCTGAATAATTTTTCACATGCAATTCAGGTCCTGCACTGTATGTGGCATTTTAAAACCTACAGCCCGGGGGAAACCTGAATTAAGTTTTATGTGGGGAGGGTCCGCCCTTATGTCCAGCCCCTTACCCTTTTATATGACAGCTGGCTCACGAGTGATTAATTAACCAAAATTATAATCCTGTGCTTTTTAAAAAGTTGTTGATACGACTGTGTCGAACTGAAGTTATCTGAAGTTATCGACTCTTTGCATTTTATTCATTTAACATGCACATTTTTTTGCTAAAAGAAAAGACGTGGAGATTGATTCGGCAGGGCAAATGTTCTAGTAATACTACGGGTGCCTGTATGCTCACTGCATGCAGGGAGGTAATGTGATGAGGCTTAACTACAGCGAAAAATAGTGAAAAGAGCTGCGAAATGCATGTACTAAATTGCTAATTGAAACCTGAGTTTTTAAATTGAATTACTTAAAATGCCTATTTGATGTAAATTTTGCAAGTCCTTTTTAAGGGGGAGGGGGTCAACGAAATGAGTTGGATCAAGCTTCTTGCACGGAGGGTGAGGTATTTGATGGCACTGGGCATTTGACACTGTAAGTGATGAATTTTTTGGAAAAAATCAAATGCGCAGGGTTTTGCCTAAGGGGGGGGGAGTGGATGCTCTTGGAATTGACTACAACATTGTCATAACCAACCTTTTCAGGACCTGAACTGGCCATTCTCTGCAGGCCTCAGTGGTTTTCACTTTATCAGGTTCAGCCTGTTAACTTACCACAGGTTGATATAATCCTGGCAGTGATGAACCTAATGTTGAGCGCAAAGTAAACAAATGAACACACAAAATCATTTAGAAATCATAGTAATGAGTCTCACAGATGGCTGACTCAGTAGAGCCTAACATAGCAGGGCTTGAGATTGTGACTGATACGGTCGCCAATGCGACTGACAGTTTCTCCTTGGCCACTAAAAATTCTTGTTTAGTCGTCACTTTGGCGACCAGATTTCTTTATGATTTAGATTTCAATTACATTGTAAAACAGTAAAGTTAAAACAAACATTTCATCTTATCTTCCTCTGCTTTTGTCATAAAAAATGTGCCAAATCGCATACACAAAGCCAGTTTATCTCCTAATTTGTACTGACTTCTATCCGCGATATTTTCAAACAATCAATTCAGACGGATCGAGCCATGCTATGAGCTGCATCATTTACGTTATACAAACTGGCAACTAAAAATTTGCATCTGGCGACTATATTTCTCCAGTTGGTCACTGAGGATTTTTCCAATTTTGAGCCCTGGATAGCTACCAACAAAATTTCACAATCCTGAGGCTAAAACCTACATAGTAGGGGAAGAGTTTGAAAGATTCTCTCGAAGGTAGGATTTGTTAACCAAACAAGTTTACAGGGTTGATAAAGAAGAGATGTTTCTTTGATTACTATATACATTAAAGACAAAGGAATTATGGAAATATCTGAAAATGAATCAAAGCATGAGACTGCCAACCTATGTTTAGAGTTATTCTCTGGCCTTGACATTGATGTTGTAACATCTGATATACACATTGCTCGCCAAGTTCCACGCCGCAATAAAAATACTAGTAATGGCTGCCAAATCTCAAATTATTTTAAGCTTTACTTCATTTTGAATCATTACTTACTAGATTGGAAGCAGACTCTTTTTTTCGTTCGAAGTTAATGAGCAGCAAGTATATAAAACCACAATTATGCACAATGATTGGCTGTACTACTAGAGCTCATTTGCTGGTCTTTGGTTCCCTACATAGTCAGTGATATGTTTCCATTTTACATTACAGTCATAATCAGCGAAAAATTTACCAGTTTCTACTTGAAGACATTGCCCGCAAAGGAAGCAAAGGGATGTAATTTTATTAGGTACACTGTACAGTTATAGCTAGATTTCAATTTTCATAGCGAAAAAAATACTG
This sequence comes from Porites lobata, assembly GCA_942486035.1. Lineage (NCBI taxonomy): Eukaryota > Metazoa > Cnidaria > Anthozoa > Scleractinia > Poritidae > Porites > Porites lobata. The sequence goes on along the minus strand of CALNXK010000048.1, from coordinate 552,819 downwards.
CACCATTAAAGTTCATTAAAATTTAAAATTCACCCTGGGTTTGGGAATAGCCTCAAAGTTTTAGGTCTTTCCCATGACATTGTGCCATCTGCACATGCATGGATATTTACTTAGTTTCCTTGCACATTTTGCTCAACAGACTTAGAAACAATAGAGACTGTTCATGGTCTATATGATTACACGTTACGTTTAAAGATAAGACCAAACTGAACTCTACTTATTCTCATCAACATCATCATCATCATCCCATGGATGGTGGAGCAGGGGGACTGGGGACTATAGTTGCTCCCCCCCCCCCCCTCCCTCCTCCCCTTCTCCTTGATAAAAAAAAGTAAAGGCTTTCTACGGTCACGTAATTCCATTCCACTGGAGAAAAATGTTTTTCACGGGGAGGGGAGTTGGTGACAAGAACTAGCACCCAAGACTCCCTTATTAGGTCACTCTCCTAACAAAGAGTAACCTGGCTAAACCCCTAATATAAACAGCCAAAAGAAAAATTGTTTGACAATACTGTGCTTAGTTTACAAGTGGGCCTTGCAACTCCCAGTTACCTCCATAATTGTTTATTTTGCATCTTTAAGTTACGATATTGAATTTACATATGATCCCTGATCATCAAACCCTCAATCCTCAAACCCCAATCTCCAATTCCCGAATCCCGATTCCAAATTTCCAGGAGACCTACGGATACCTTGCATGCATAGCAGCGGAAAGAGTCGCAAATCGTGTCGAAAACCAAATAACATCCAGCAAATCTTCGGAGAGTACCAACGCTTCCCCACAGAAGGGCAAAGATCGACCCCATCCAGGTTCTGTCCAAATAATTAATAGGTCGGGACATGAAAAAGATCACGCGATCGAATCGTGATGATGCAAGGAGTCGGAAAAGGCGGAAGTCGAAAAAGGTATTGCGAGAAAATGGAGAGTGCCGTTAATTTTCCTTATTCCATTTTGTCCACCTCCTACATTAGAAGATTCTTTTGGGGAATTTACCTCAATGTTGAAACAAAATCTCTACGTGTATCCTCAACACACCTACATCTGTGCAAAACAATAATTAACAGAACGAAGCAGGAAGGATCGATTACGCATTCCACAACTTACACAACAGACGCAATACCTTTTTCCACCTTTAAATTGACAATTTTCTTATACTGCAAACTTACAGTTCGGTGTCCGGCTGCTGCGTTGTAATTTCCTTCCTGGTTTTGACACTTGAAGGAGACAGAAGGCAAGCAGCGTACAAGTAGCGATGAAGCTGATGAAGAATGGAGTCTGAGTGTGTGATCAATAACACAGTAGCGAGGAATCTGGGAACAAATGTGACCGGGATGGAAGAAAATTGGAGAGAAATGAAAGGAACAAATTAGAAAAAAAATTACCACGGGTGTGGAGCAAGAACGGGGGGGGGGTAGACTTGCAGACTGGCAGGTAAACCAGGCAAAAATAATGTTGTGAAATGCTCTAACAGATTCCCTATCCCTAAACTAGATTTTTTGAAGACTTAAAGTTTAGGGATCTCTAGAAGCTGTTAAAGCATTTCTCCTTTACCCGCCCCCTGCGCCCGAGGTAAACTGTCTCCCAAACAAAAAAAAAGTTGGTGCAGGACAAAGGTCTGTCGGCAAGTGTGCCTTGTGTTGTGGACTGGCTCACTAATCATGACGGATTAATTTGGTTATAAATATGACTCTCCTAAATCCGGAATATTTAGACTTTTAAAAACAAATCAAATTAGAACGGAAACACTCTTCTAACAAATTTGCCACGCATATCATTTTGTCGTATTGGGGCTCATGATAGCGCTTCTACAAAATAAGCAAAACGAAATAAAGACTGCTTTAAATTTACGGTCAATTCTGTATTTCCTTTGGTCTAGCAATGACCAAACGCCTTGATCTTGCGTGACTTCAGAGTGATCACAAAATGTCGCTCTCGATCGTAACAAACTGAATACCAACCAAACTTGTTACAATTCTGAAAGCTTACAAACAAATACCGTAACCAGTTTCCCGATGTTCGACGAGTTTTCTACTACGTTTAACGCAGTTCTTGTTCGATACCTCCGTCTCTTGGCGTCTCCAGCCCTTCTTCCGACACACAAAGAGCCTCCATGTTTTTAAACAGTATCAGTCATTTACGCATTGATGCTTTTTGCTTTGTCATGGGTCATTTTTCGTAACCTGCTAACCGGATTGATGCGACACGCGAAGTTATTCAAAAAAATACCGTATTTCCTCGAATAATAGCCGGGGGCGATTATTTCTTTTTTCGCACAAAAAGGGGGCGGTTATTCGGAGGTAAGGCAATTATTCGAGGGAGGCGATTAATTCAAATATTGCTCACTGAAAGTCGTGCCCTAACGTCACTGATCAGTTTTGCTGAATCTCATTACACCCCAAATTGACAGGGAGGGGATAAAAGGAAGAGAAGATGGCGAGAAGGGCGGGGGAGGGGCGATTATTTTAAGTATTTGCGTCAAAGGGGAGCGATTAGTAGAGGGAGGCGATTAATCGAGGGACGGCTATTTTTCGAGGAAATACGGTACGCCGGCAGCGCTGATCACATGCTACACTGCTCTGTCTCATATAAGCATAACGTCCATTGAAGTGTGATGCGTGAAACTTCTAGGCCAGATACTGAATTCTGATAAGAGATCTAAGATTACTGTGGAACGGTCGGGTGGGGTTATTCTCTCTTGGCTAAAATCGGCAAATTTATGCATAGTGCATAGGTATCTTTGTGAGGACTGGGTCTAAGCTTAAAGATAGCTCGTCCACAAGGAGCCCAGACTATTAATCTGTTGGTGTGACCTTGTATAATGTTAAACTGATCGCATTTACAACTATTTAGGGACCAGCAAGAGAGGGACCAGTCATTATTTATCAGAAGGATGTTGGACAAAAGATTATGAAATATGGCTGATCCGCCCTTTTAATTTTATTTCACTAAAGAGATCCCCTCAACGTTTTCGCACCCATGTTCTCCTTCCGACGTGTATATTTACTGCTTTTACAGAAAATATCTTCTATGGTGAACTTACAGTAATGAATGTCGTGGCGCAGTCTATTAAAGTGTCTCTTGATCCGTGTACTCTAGTCTGGATCTCGGTATCTGATGTCATATGGCAAGCAGCAATCTAACAACCCCAAGTACTCGAAAACTGCAAATTTTAAACTTTTTAGACTGTCAAATAGCAGTTCACCACGTCCCTATGGGCATGTCATATTTAGCGGTAATTCGGCTATCTGCAAGGGCCAGCTTCTTTTTCTTTTCCCTTTTCCATTTTGATATGTAGTATTTTCTGGTATTTTGCTCGTTTACAGTCCTTGTTTTCTTTGTTTTCTTTTCATTAAATGCCGTACTTGTTCCAGAGGACATTGGACAGCTGTCACGTGGCCATTTCTGACCAATGAAATTCGTCGCTCAAAATGCTCATGGGTTGGTAGACACGAGAACTGAATTCTCAGTAAGACCTTAATTTGGCACAATAGCTCGGTACTCTGCACTCTTAGCTGTGTGCTTGTGCCGTGACTTCAGCTACCTGCTCAACCGGTAAAAAAGTTAAAAATGGCATTCGAACGGCACTCGGTGGCGAGATCATCCATCATCTGACACCGTATCTGATATCTTCTCTCTTTTCGTCACTTCTGAACAATTCATTTCCGTTGCCTGGACTTTTCTGTCAATAGTAAGGACAACGAATTGTCTTTACGTTGTCCAACTTTTTTAAACTGATAGTGGTCAGGCCGCCATATTCCTTATGGAACAGGTTCGAGCTGTATTACCTTCAGCCTTTCATCTTTGTAATTTTCAATGCGTGGCTGTACCCTACTGGTAGTCCTTGAAGGTATGTCAGGGGCACCCAACGAGAAAATAGTCCAAAACCACTTAAACATAGCATTGTTAAACGTATTTTAGTATTTCAGCGGTAGATATAGGCATATTTTTATCCCCTACAAATTTTTCATCGATCTGTTCGAATTTCCTAGCTGAAAGTCTAGCCTGATTCGAAAATTATAGGGATCAAAACTTACCTTTTCGAAAATTTCAGCCAGAAAAAAGGCTCCCGGAAATTCTAGGTGACCTTTTTAGGGTAAAAATCCCTTAAAAATGGGCAATTATACCATTTTTCAGATGTTCGAAAATCCTAGCCTGAGAGGCAGGCAAGCAAGAGATTTTACAACAAATGTTCCGCAAATTCTAGATCTCAAATCGTCTTCCGAACAGATATTTTCTGAAAATTGGCTTTGGGTGCCCCTGGTATGTTAGCTGATTTAACTTTCTTTTCTTCTCAGCCTCCCGTGTTCTAATATCTTTCCTGATGTTGAGTTCATTTAGATGACCTAGGTATTCAATGACTTGATTTCCCTCGACATTGATCCCCCTCAGTTTTGGGTTCTTAATAACGAATGATTTCTCTTCTGTTCTATAAAAAATCTACGGTCAATGCATGGTCTGAAATGGACAACAAACAAGCCAAGCTTTTCAGACATCATACAACACACATTTTTTTTTTTTAAATTGCTGTCTGAAAGGATCTTTATACAGTGTATACAAGTGCGTTACTTCCGCTTGCCTCCAAATTTGGCCCACAGGAAGTCAATAGATGTAACCAATTATGTGACTTGTTCCACTGAGCCCCCGATTGGTTCTTACTTTCACGCAACGCAATGATTTTTGTTGCGGCTCTTTGGCTTTTGCGACGAATGAAAGCTTGTATCGACGAATTACGACCAAATGCAAGTCAAGCAAATTATTTTGAAGGATTCTGGAGGATAACAAGCCAATAAACGCGAAAATCGAGGTAAGAAAATTAAACAGTAAGAATCTTAGCCTGTTCACAGACCCTTCATTTTCTCTTAAACGTCCGCCGAGCGCGGATGATAAAAATTTTAAAAAAGCCGGGAATTAAATGAGCGCTAGCTCAAGGGGGTTAGGGAAAAATATAGCAACGTCTGTATACGGGCCAGGAGAATCTGTGCGTGCAATTTTCGCCGAGCCAGCTAATATCTGATCTGCCACACACATTCGTCAAACGCAATGAATTCCTTCCCTCTTAGTCCGCTTAGCTTTTTGCCTTCAAAGTTTTGGTTATTTTGATAACTACTTTCAACAACGGATTTATGTTTGCTTGTTTTTTCGATGAAAAACCAAAAATAAAGCGTCTTTTTTAAGTAAATAGAAACTCACGTGGTGACTCCGAAGTGGTGAGTTTCATAATGCAAATTAGCCTTAATCTCATTAGCATGATGTGACAGCGTCAGAAAATAAACTTGTAGAAAATTCCTAGTCGCTTTATATTTTCGGACGACTTGCGGGCTGTTTTGCTTAGCTATTGAAGAGAAACTTTTATTACTACAATTTAACACAAAATAGACAATTTTTCTGGCAAAATTAAATTCATTATTAAATTTTTAAATCATCATTATTATTCCAAAAATGTGACTTGTTTCTTTTTGTTGCGGAATATTATGGGTTTCCTGAGACCGAAATATATCTTTTTTTGAAACGGTATTTTTTGCCCTTTCCAATGAGGTATACCAGTAGCTTTATGCGGCACTATAAATAACAGCAGAGACATAATTTTTTAAAAGGTACATGGTCAATTTACCTAAAAATTAGCTGAAGGCAATGGTAGCTCCTGGTGTCTCAGCTCAAAATTTTCATTTTCACCTGTTGGACACTCATAGCTCATTACTTTATCTCACGCTAGGAATAGTCCCCCAGCTAGTGTTGTAGATTATCCTTGACAAGCGCCGAAGGGAGCTGGATAATTAAATATTTTACAAGAAAGCAAGTTATTTTAATTTGTTAAGTTTATGGAAATTTTGTGGTAGGAGTTATTTATTTTGTTTTACTTGTTGATTTATTGATATATTTTTTGTGCGATCTGGCTCAATTTTGGTTGACTGACAGCTAGTGGCCAGTAAACAAAGTTCGCTGAACGCCAACTGCGTTCACCTGGCGTACTTTCTCAGGAGAATGTGACCTGGAAAACCGCTTCAAAATATAACCTTTGCCTCCCGGCATGTTTTCCCTTTGATTTTACCGTGAGCTTTTGGCCGATATATCAAAGGTTCTTTGCAGACTACTGTGTGAGAAAAAGGTCATTGATTTAATTCAAGATAACCTGGATCGGACACCGTCCATGAGAAAGTTCTTTCAGTGTCGGATTTTGTGGTGGCTGGCATCGTCAACGTCAGATTCTCTGGGGGGAGGGAGGGCATTATTTTCTACATCAGATTCCCCGGTGTGGGTGTCGTCAACATCCGATTCCCAGGGTTGGTGTCATCAAAAACAAATTCCCTGGGGTGGGTGTCATCAACATCAGACTCTTTCATAAGGGTGGGTGTTGTTAACATCATATTCCCCGGAGTACGTGTCGTCAATATCAGTTTCTTTCATAAGGGTGGGTGTCATCAACATCAGTGTTGTAAACAACAGATTCCCCATAATGGGTTTGGTCAAAATGAGATTCCCCGGGTTTGGGTGTCATTAACATATCCATGCAGGCATGGGTGTCATCAACATCAGATTCCCAAGAGTGAAAGTCATCAACATCAGAATCCCAGGACTGGGTGTTGTCAACATCAGATTCCCGGAGGGGACCGTCATCAACATCAGATTTCTAGGGGTGGATGTTGTCAACATCAGTGACTGGTTCTAGCACTGCTTCAGTGAATCAGTGTCCCATCAGTTTCAAGTTCATAAACCAACATTTTAAAAAACAATTAAAGTAATCTGGAACAACTAAAGTTTCCATTCAAAATTTAATGCCTCGCTACTCAGTCTTTGTAAATTACCGAAATCAATGTAGAGCTAGTTTGATTGCAAACAGTCTATTGCTCTAAAAATAGGAAACAAATGATTCGTCACAGGAGACCATTTACTCTCCTGTTCGTCTTTTTTTAAAACTCATCTACTTTTTACTTTTCTACTTTTTAAATTGTCTTTGCTACTTATCTTTTGTTACTGAACAACAATCAGGAAAAAGACAAGAGAAAAACTATAAATATACAGGCTACGCAGTTCGCTTTAGGTCCATGTTTCACAGGAACCCTTTGTAAATACCTACACTATGAAACTGAGATTTGTGAAAATCCCATGAAAATCACTTGAAGATACCATGAACATCATTTCATGGCCAATGAATCTTGCAAAATAATTTTTCATGACCTCATCTGTGGCCTTTAAATTTTCGTGGAAAAAAAAGTGAAAGGTGTTTCATGGCCCATGAATTAAATTGGACTACTTTCATGGGTCATGAATTTCCAATGAAACACCACATTATGGAAACATAGAACCTCATCCTTAGACTACCTTAGACTATTTAAACGCTCTTGTGTACAAAACAGTTTAACTCATAATTGATTGTCTCTTTAGCTTTTAATTCCTTGGACAAGCTACCGAAGCGGTACAGTTTTATGCGATCAAGCCAATTTTTGCATTTAATTTTTTTGCATTTTTCTAAAAGGAAAAGAAACATAAAAAACAACTGAAAAAAAAAAAATAAAATAATAAACACTAAACTATGACAATTTACCGCGGGAATGCTTGCCCCGCATTGTTTCATTCAGAAACAAAATGGTATACAATGAAATACTGGTTTATTGTTTGAAAATATGTATTTCTATTGCACGTACTCAATAAAAACGAAAATATTATCAATGCTGGTACTGGGTGCTTTCTGAAAATCGCAAAAATCAGTTCCCGCAAAACACAAGAAATCGCTAATCTGCAAAAATAAACTCCCGCAAAAATTTCGTGCTTCACGGTAATCCCCATGATGATACAAAAGTCAAGTCAACTCACAGCGTTACAACTACGACAAGTTAACATCTGCATATTCTATAACTTTTTTTCTTGGTAGTTAACTTTTGGAAAATTGAAGGCTTTCAGCATAAACGTAATTTTTCCCTCACTAACTAAGTATCCTTGTTTTTATTTGTTCGTGTCTGTTTTTTGTAGTGGATTATCAAAGATCTGATCAAAATTGAGTTTGATCACATTTCTATTTGGTTTATGATTGCCTGCCTCTTTTGAGAGTGACAACAGAGAAGCCTCTAATTTTCTAATCCTTTTTCTGGTACTTCTGGAATTTTGTCACAAAGCTCTGACATTTGCAAGTCTACTACTTATTCTATATGAGATAAGTTTCAGATCTTACAGAACTGACTATTCTTTCGTTACATTCTTTGGCTGTTGGGCGTTCATCTGGATTCCCATCCCAACACTGTTTCATCAGCTGTTCCCAGAAGGATGGAGGCGTCTTGCAACCCTGCCTGTCAACTGGACGGTTACCCTCATCCACCCACTTAAAGAAATCTTGAAATGTTTTTCCCGGAGCGTCAGCAAAGGCCTGCTGTGCGTACCACATCTCCCACATTATCAGCCCCAGGCTGTAGATGTCTGCCTTGGAGTGGTAGACTCGGGAATGACGCACTTCCGGTGCCATATAAACAGGTGTTCCTGCAAGAGTGCCCGTGATGTCTACTTCTGCTTTGGCCAGGCCCACGTCAGCAATCTTTACTGTGTTTTCTTCAGACAACTTTAATGAGACAATATATTATGTTATAACAAGCGCGTAATAAGTACGTAATTGTATTAGGAGTCGAACCTATGACAGTCTGGTTACTAATCCAGACACTCTACCATTGAGCTACAGGACACTAGTTGGAGCCAAGGCCATAAGTAGGTATGTAAATGTATATTTTCTAAGAACTTCCTTGCGTATAGATATGTTTGGATATGTTTTTGTAATGTTTTTTTAAGTAATTTGGTAAAGTTTTGTAGCGTTTTTGTTTTGTATTCACTATTTAAGTGTGAAAAAAATTAATTAATTAAAAGCAATAAATTACAAAACAAATAATAACTTCCGTGTTGCATGGCAGCGGGCTGGTCAATAGATTCCCGTTTTTTTTTTTTTTTTGGAGAACAGTAAACTGTAGGATTTACTGGTCTCTTTTCCTCGAAAATGTCCCTTAACTTAACCTCCAGGTATCGCCCATCCTCACACTTCACCAAACCTGGTTCCCGAATACTCATTTTAGTGGGAGAGAGGTGTTTAATACGAAACGTACGTTAAATCAGACTCAAACTCACTGAGATTGTTTAACTTTTTCGGGGATTGTCACGTTTTTAAATCATTTTTGGTATTTTTGTGTTTGCTCCAGTCTTTATGGTTTTCTCACTGGGAATGAATGTTCGCGTTCATTTCCATTCAAACAGCTCGTCCCTGTGCGGTTGATTGATCTTATTACGGCTAGCTCACATTCATGCCCCATCTTCTGAGTCGCTTTTTCCCACAATCAACGTTCCGACCAACCCAGTAAAACAAACTCAACCTGCATTTCATTCGCATAAATAAATTAATTGAGATCCATGTCCGTTTTATACTTGCGTTGTTATTTTTTTTTTTTTTCCGGTAACACTTTTTGTGCTAAATCGTGGAAAAACCGAGCAAATCGCAAGAGTCAGATCACCCAAAAATCAAGTGTTACTCCACAGACTAACTTCACAGCCCACTTTTCTAATACCTTGATATCAGCCACCAGTTTATTTGCAGAAGGGGAACATTTCTTTATGCAGTTTTTTAATTTTCTTGTATTTTCTGTTATGTGTAACACCAGCCTTAATCGAACAAATGACATGTTACAACTCGTAAATTGCAGTACTGTAACATTAGTTTTGTTGTTGTTGTGTTTTCTTTGTCTTAACCTCTTTTTTTCCGTTGCACTTTTTTTCTTGTTACCATTGTTGTTTTCAATAAAGTGCAATTAAAAAAAGTAAATTAAAAAAAAAAAAACAGCCCTAGTTGAAATTTGAGACATTAGGATTCTACCTATGTCCGACGTTTTGACGTTACATTTAGGAAGAAGACGTCATCCTAAGATTACCTTGCCCCGCTTCAATTTGCACACACGAACAAACGACATTATATTTACTATCCTGATAAAATATTCTAGCTCCATACCAAGATATTTTCCAGCTTTAGGTCCCTGTGCACCACTTCCATTGCATGAATGAAAGCCAAACCGTCGGTTATCTCTTTTGCGTAACGGCATAAGTCTCCGACGATAGTAGGATTTTCAGATCTACCAGCAGCTGACTTTAGTTCTCTGAAGATGTAGTTCTTTAAGTTACCTTTGCACTTCTCCATGACAAAAATCATTCTCGAGGTGCTCTTAACAAGAGATATGCCATAAAACTGAACGATGTGAGGGTGGTTAAGCACTCTGGTGAACAGAAGAAATATAGATGGAATTATTAATCTCACTGGTTCTTCAACTTTGTTTTCAATAATACATAGGTACGTTTTATTGCCAACCTGCATATATTCTACATAATCTTGTTATTACAAAAAATATATACGGTTAAGGCAAAGGGAAACACAGCAAGCTCTGATGAACTCTTTTAAGGTTCCCCAATGATTTCTTTACATAGTTGTAAAACATAAAGGTGGCATAATGAGTATCACTTTATCACTTTTTCAACTTTGTTAGCCTTTCAAAAACATAGGAATTCATATGCAGTACAAATATGATTTATATCTCAATCTATTCTCTCAACTCATGGATAATAATTCAAAGGAAATCATGCAGGTTATGTTGACGTGATTATATCTGATGAAAAACTTCTTGTTTTTGCAGTCAGCTTGACGTCTCCTACGGAAACGTTTCCTTAGTTGAAAAGTTATATCAACATTCCAAAAGTGTCTCAAAATATACTACTCCACTGGACGTCGTTAAGTTTGTAACCTCTTTTCCCGGTGTTGACGTGATGAAACACTGCCTCTCGTGTTTCATATGTAAATTCTACACGAAGCACAGTACAGAAAGCAATTCTCCACCTCCTGTCACTATTCATGACAGTTGTAATAAGTATTGTAATTAAGCTTCGAAATTTCTATTTCTCTTTTTTCTTTGAAGTGTTGCCAAGTGCCATACCATATAAAGTATATAATATTCGAGGTATTAGAGACGTTTTTACATAATTCGTACCCTCAAAGCAAGCAGTATAGGTCTGAGGTCGATTCCCAGCCAGGCAACACTTGGGGCTTAAAGTAACTGAGGAGAATGCACTGCCTGTGCTCTGTAGTTAGACGTTCTAGTCATCTATAATCAGGGTACGCTTCACAACACACTAATCTGACCCTGTGCGACCTACAAGAACGATTAGGGACGTAAAAAAACAAAACGAAACATTTCAACCTGCCTCAAAATTTTCATCTCCTGCATGATTTCGCTGGCATTATCGGCATTGAGCGCCTCTTTGCACACCTTCAAAGCCACAGTCGTAACCTCTTCCCTTCTTGTCATTGTTCCTTTGTAAACTGCAGCAAATGCTCCACTGCCGAGGTGGGATGACATTTCTTCTTTCCAGTCTAATTCTTCTCGGTCTATTTTGACTACACAAACATCTGTTATGCCAAATAGTGCTAGCTGATCTCTTAGTTGTGATCCCTTAACCAATATTGGTTCGTAGCGATCTTTTGTTTTTTCCTTAGAACGAGTTTCCTCCAACAGCTTACGTGAGAGTTGTTTATATAGTTCTCTGTCCGCCTCTATCAGTGCTGGAAGACATTCTTCAATGTGATCAAGATAGAGCTTAGCATCTCTTAATTTGTCTTGCACAAACTTTCTAAGCTCCTTGTTCTTTCTTCTGGTAGCGAGGAAATTTGTGGACGTTTTTGTCCAAAACTTTTCGACGTCAGGTTCAAAAAGATTTTCCAAAAAGTCCAACAACTCAGAATCGAACACGTCATCGATCGCTTCCGCGATGTAGAAAAGCGCCCCGACGGTAAAAATCATCATCTGCATCAACGCCTTTCGGGGGATGGAAAAGTGAAATCTAAAGGTTTTCTTTTCTGAAATGCCAGCGCCACCATGAACACCGGTGGCATCGCTTTGGAGATTTTGTAGCTCAGATTCAACACCGTCGTAGCAATCCTGAAACTTTTGCATGAGAAAGAGGCGAGCATTTGCAAACACCCGGTTTTCGTCCTCCCATCGCTCTACAATCTCTTGAAACAGGCTAGACAGTACGGTGGTGATTTCCTCTTCCACTTCTTTCCAGGACATCTCTTCATCTAGATCTTGTAACTTGTCCGACGACCGTGATGTAAATTCCTCAATTACTTCTTCTGAAGAGAGGTATTCGCAGAGTTGCTGCACAACACCATTAACTTTTTCGTTGAAAGATCCGTGCAGATCTTTTATCACTTTCCTTTGATCTTTTCCAATTACCTCCAAGCGGTGATTAACCTCCTTCATTTTCTGGTTAATTTCCTCGTTGCTTCTGGAAGCATTTACCACAAACATTTTTGCCTGAACGACAATCCTTGAAAGAAGTGTGTAAAGCCAACTGAAACAAAAAAAGCACGTTTATTTGTTTCTGCTAAGAAGTAATCGCAAAGAAAAAAAACGCACCTTTGAGGAAACGGAAGGGCGCTGTGTTAACCAACTTGGAAAATAAATGAAAGGCATAAGGAAAAACAGCCTTTTAACTTCCTGAGACCCGGCGGAAAAAGTTATTGGCAAAGGCGATATTTCGTGCAGTGATATTACTTAGCACCCTACCCTTTTAAGGTATTTCAAGTTAACTGATTTTAGTGTCAGGCTCCCTCCTACTCTGTTAAGCTACTCCAGAAACTGAAAGGTCGACTCGAATTTTCCATGAATTGTGGATTACTTATTTAATTAACACTGCATATATTATAATTTATTACAAATAAAACGATGCGATGTTTCTCCCTTTTATGCGCTTCGACACCCCCAACACGCACATCAGTTCTAACATCGTAGTTTTCGCCCTGTGTTTAGTCCGGCTGACTTCGTCTGGCCTTGGAAGAATGAACAAGAGGCAGAAATGTATTTTGTTTGCATGTTTGTGGTCGAACATCCCTGGACGATTATTTATCAAGGCCCTTAAACAATTTTGTCTCAGGATTTTCAACACTTTTCTCTCAGGTATTAAGGATGCGATTTCTTAGTTGTCTTAGAAAATATAATCTTGTTGAGACCTTTCTAACAGGCCTACTGTGGGACCTTAAGTCGCCGTAACTTAAAGCGACTTAACGTCCCAAAGTAGGCCGCGACACCTGCAAATTCCACTTTATATCACCGTTAATAGTAAGTCCTAGCAATTTCACAGTTCACGGTTTCTAGGGTCTGCGGACCGTTATTTACGCAGAGAGGGTGAAAAACTGGCTCGTTCCTTGCAAAGCTAATCCTGAGATCTTTGCCTTTCCTTTCATTTAACTGAAATCCGACATTCCTTGCTTGCCTTACGAGATCGTCTACCACTTGCAGAATATTCAGCTGTCTTGTCCTTTACATACCACCCCAGAAATTGTATTATCATCTACATATTTCCACATAGCTGCCCCTCTTGCATTCAGATCATCAATCATTATTAAAGAAAAGAAAAATGGAAAGACTCCGGCATCAGGTTACTCGAATTAGAAAGTTACAACGAGGAGTAAATGTATTTGAAGTCCAGATTAACGCTTACTTCCAATGAAGTTCCAACTTAGCTTCAATGCTCTGTAAGATGACCGACCTCATTCCTTCCATTAAAGAGGAAAAGTCTTTGGAGATAACACCAAGGTTTTGAGCGGTAGTAGCTCTTTTGGTTGACATGTAGATGATTTGTGATTCGGGATCAATGCCGGACCAGGCTCTTTTCAGTTTTTTTACAACATCATTCTTGACCGACTGAACTTCTTGCTCTTGAACTACATCCCACTTGTTGCACACAAACAAAGCGCATTTGGATAACAAATCTCCCTGCTTTTTGTGTATGTCAAGCGATATTCCGCCTTCTTCTTTTCCTTCCTTTGGAACCCCGATTAACACGCTCCTCGCTCTTTTCAGCAGTTTTTCAAGCTGTAAGGCAAACATTATGTGAACATATTTTCGTCTGCCTCTATAGCTGATGGCAAGGTTTTTGTTATTGCATTAAATCTACCTTGTCCTGACAAACATTTGTAGCGAATGCTCATCGGAAAACTACCTCAGTTTGCAGCTCTATGGCGCATTCTCCATGTATTTTGCCATACCAGAAAATTCACTCATTTTTGAACAACAGAGCATCATTAATTTAGTCGGTCAAAAACGGTACTACTATCAAAATAACTACCCAGAAACGAAACGTCTTCCATTTTATATTGCCAGGCCTTAAATCTTGCCGATTATCTATTTCTTGATTGGGCTTTAGCCATTACCGTCTTTAATTGAGGAAATTTTGTACAATCTCAACATATCAACCTAACTGGGTATTCCTAATGCTATTTACGAAACTTGCTCACTCTGAGGCTAGAAAATATATTTGCACTTTCTCACAGAAAAAAAGTCATATAGTTCCAAGTTATAGTTCCAAGTAGAACTAATGAAGAATATTCACCTTCTGAGCGTCAAATTTCACGTGTAGTTTCACGTGACTTTTGATGACCTTTGTTGTAAACAAGCCCCATCCGCTCTCTCCCACATACTGTACTTGTACGAATTGAGAACTAGGAGTCGCAATTTCATGTTCCCGTTTATTTATATATTTTCCATTCCTTTCGCTGTTTGAAACTCGAATAGTTCCGTTGTGGAAATGTCTAAGCAGAAGAATAAGACCGATTTTACTGCCAAGAGCATGGCAGAACTCTGAGAGCTGCAGGAACGAGGAGTGTAAGTGCCAATAGGGGAAATTCCCGCCTCAGCACTGGACCTAAACTTCGAAAGAGATAAAACCGGTGATGTAGGCAAATTTCGGTCGAGACGAGAATGTAAGCACATTGCAAGTGTCATGAATTATAAGTGTGTCTGCATATCATTAGTTTCATCTTTTTCAAGTTTAGATCCACCCGGCAAAACCATTCGGACTTTCAACTGCAGAGAAGATTTCCTCGCACTTGTTGAAACTCCATGTTCCAGAGAATATCTTTTTAGTTCTCTCATCCTCTGCCGTATTCATGGCGGTTAAAGTCACTCCTAGTCTGCTGCTTTCATATTTTGAGCCTCAAACTATCCGAATTTGAAACAGGAAAAGGGAAGAAAAATAAATAAATCAACGTGAACTTGAAATAGCAACTATCTGTCCCTGAGTCTCCCAGGATGGTATGGGACGTACGTGGGTGAGAAAAACAAACGTCATCAAAAGTACGTGAACTACAAGTGAAATCTGACGCTCAAAAGGTAAATTCTACTTACGTGGAATGGAGTGCGGGGGTGTGTGGGAAGCCTCCTCTCCCCTCACCAACTTCTGTACTTAACGCATGCGCACAATCTAGCGAAACTGATCAAGATACTCACTCTGTCTTTTTGAATGCCACCAGCGTTTGAACTGTTAATGACATACATAAAAGCAAAGGCTTCAGGCAGATACTGGATTACCATGTCGTCCATCTCTTCAGATTCTCCGACACCAGGGCTGTCAATGATTACTAAGCCTGCCTATGATTCATAACCAAAATTTGTAAAATATTACAAAATTTGTAAAAAAAAAAAAAGATCTTGATAATTAATCTTCCACAAAGAATTCCTTGAAATGTTCGGTAACACAGCTATCAGAATTTAACTCATTCACCTAAGTAATGAGAGCTCTCGTGAGAAATTTTCTATATATTCCCATAAATACGTAAACAAAGAATTATCACCTAATTTCCTTGATCTACCGCTGGTACTAATATATAGATTTTGCCAAGCCTAACAGCGAAGCTTCCGTTCATAAACACATTTTTATATTAAAAAATTATAAACTTTAAGTCTGTACTAAGATATCCGAAAATCTATTCTTAAATTTAGGAGCCCTCCATTTACCTTTTGAGGGAGTGGGCTGGGTGATTTAAGAAAAAAAAAATTATCCCGCAAACAGACCTAAAATGAAAAAACTTACTCAAAGCTTTATTTCTCGGTAAACAATTTTCTAGAAGCTACATAAGTGTTTACGCATGAATTCTGCTGCCACAATTTTGACCAATCTGAGACTAGACTAGTCCTGGAGCGCGACTAAAGTGTGTCCAAGCTAAAAGCAAACCCTTCAAAGTTCATTTTTCATAGTTTTTGACATAGCAAAAACAAGAAACTTCAAAATTTTTACCGAAGCAACTCTATTGGTTGCCTCTAAACTGATTAAATTCCCCTCCCTTACAGAGTCTCTCTACTCCCTCCCCCTCTGTCTGTACTCACGGTCAGGCGTACGCTGACGTCATAACCAAATTGTTTTCGCATCCATAAGGTTCCTATTGGTATAGCAATGGGGCTACGCTGTCCGTGCTTGGCGCGCACGGAAGCTCTGCTATCAGTCTACCTACAGAGTATTGTGTGACCAAATGAGCTCGATCTACCTCCAAAACGTTGTGCGGCCAAAAGAGCTCGATCTTTTTGACAATTGAGCCTTTTTCGCGGTCAGTCTTGACGTGAATGTATGGGGAGATCTGATCGAGGAAGCTTTGATCAGAAGATCCTGTTGGCTGCTCAAGTAAAATTTTCTTAGTTTGGAGTCCTGTTTCAGGATCCTTGTCTTTAAAATGCACCACCAGCCTGCGTTCCTCTCCAAACTTCAGTTCACATATGGTGGACGTTGTGCTAAGAAGGGAGTAAGGTAGAATCTCCTCTCCGAGAATGAGATTGATCAAGCTGCTTTTACCAGATGACGTTTCACCTGTAAATAAACCAAAACGAAGGGTACATTCCATTGGGAAATCCGTTTATTTCTGGTAATGCCCATTTTACATGGTTCACGCTTTGGGCAAATGGTAAACAAAATTGAAGAATTCTGTTCGGGAATCGCGTTTACCATTCTACAAATCCATCTCATTTTACGGAGAACAGCCGCAGAGGTCTAAAACAGGTACTATGATGAGCTCCGAAGAATGGAACACTATACTAGTAATAGTTGACACTACAGCTGCCCCCGCTCTGTATATAGTATTCTTGCTCCTTGTGTAGCTCTTTGAAAGATACCGATTCATAGTGAAGATGTTCACACATATTCCATACAATAGGTGAGATAAATACAGGAAATAAACGAAAGGTTCCATGCACAGTTTCGGTTCGATTTACCCAGTTTTGATCAAAGCATTCTCAGTTTCGAGAATAGTTTATTCTAAACCATAAGAAGAGGTTTAATTAGAAGTTTAATTTTTCGCTATTTTTATTTCACTTTTTACATTTAGTTCATTTTATTTGCCGGAAAGTAAGCCTCAGAAATTAAAAGGACGTTTGATCAATTCACGCTCGCGCATTCTAGTCTTATTTTAAACTTTATAGCGGAAGGACATCTGTGAGCAGGGAATAAATCAGCACAGAATTTGAAGGTCGGCGAATTGCTGTAATCGTCCATAGTTCTGCTAGTGATAAGCTAGCCGCTGAATCATTCACTCGTCTTGCTTGTTTTTGGCCGAGTCTTATTCCGGTCAAAGAGAGAGAAAGAGTGTCTGGCAAGGTTCAGCTGAAGGTTTTCAATCAAAGATTTGTGAACTCGTGTCTGGCAAACTCACTAAGTGTTAAAATATACACTGTCCTACGCACCTTATAACTTCATCTGCGCTTAACGAGTGTCTTTTGGTCGATAACTTTCATAACAACTGCTCCACAGAATGTCACTGATAACACGTAACGCAAAAGAGTATCGAAGTACCACTGCACAATTAATGTCACAAAATCTACCTATTGTAAGCTTTTTGTGTTTTACGTCATCCTAACCATTTCGTACTAGCGGGCGAAAACAATAGAAACGTCATCATTACCTACCGATTCCTCGCAGGCCCTGTTCAAGCAAATCGAGATTTTTTCTATATTGACTGCACGACTGTATATTTCAACTGTAAGTACTTTCCTTAATACACGCGCGAGTTACTAGAGTGCTTGTGCCTCCTCGGGATTTCGTCTTCTGGGCGAAATCCCTGCGGGGGCAATAACTTCCGTTTTCGACGTTCCGACCTGGAAAACGGGACTGCTATAATTTTCAGCCGTTCAGTTTGTTTTCCAACCGAATTTTGCGGAAACTTTTTTGTAGATGGTTAACAATCTGGATCTCCTTATTGAAATACATGTCCAAGAATTCTCGGATAAAACCTGTGTTCCATTTTCAAAAATTCTCGTTTTTTCTCCCTGTTCACAGTGAAGTAATCGAAATTTCGGTCGAAACGTACGTAGAAGGCTTCGGTGCAGTCGGAAATTTTGTTTTAATCGAATAACGTGACTTCGTTTCATTTCCCATTGGTTAGTTTCCTTGGTCTCTGGCTGGTCGGTCTGGCAAAGTGGAAAGAACCCCGGACCGAAGATCACCAGCCGAACTCTAAAAAAAGGTGGTTCAATCGATCACTTTCCTGAGCTTCTTCAAATGAGAGGAAGGCAAAATTGACTAATGAGCAACACTTTCGCAAGTTCCCATATCGAGATTCTTTGTAATGCTTCAATAAACGAGCAGCACTCGTTGCTTACCAATTGATTTTCGAAAATCAGGCGTAACGAGTTTATCGAAGGCTTCAAAAACGTTCCAGTAGATATTTAGCCTTCTTTGACTAGTAATCCTCATCAATAGGTTTTGGATTAATTCAGAGCCCAAAAGGCTGGAACTAAAAGCTAAGCTGTGTTGTAAGAACCTTAAGTGAACTCAGAAATTTTTTTTCGAGTTTTCTCTCCATACGTATCCGATCTTTTTTTTTTTTTTAGGTTTATCATTTACCTGCTACGAGAAGAAAGTACTCCGTCTTTTTCAGTTGCTTTATACGCATTTCAATATTCTCTTTCACATGATCCGTATGCTTTTGAAGTAAAGTTATCATCTGTTCATCCATTCTTCCTACAAAAGCTACGGCTTCGGTGTAAAAATCGAGTAAGTGCCGTCTTTTCCTGGCATCTTCTTCTTTAGCTTCGGATAAAACGGAGAAGGCCTAAAAAAGTAAAGCTGTTATGTTACAAGGTTTAGTTAATTGAGGAGGTTTCTACAAGTACACGCACGGCTGATTCTAGTCTTACGAAAGCGAAGAATGCCCAATCGGATTTTGTATTTGAGTGGCTGGCTTTCAAACTCTAGCGACCACGTGACAAAACCGTTTGTTTTTATATATTTAAATTCTTGTTTTATGTATCTCTATTTAGAAACGGTTTTTTCTCGATAATGTGTGGCGCCAATGGGTTTTATTGCGTTACAAAAGGCAGCATACCCTATTAATCTGCAAATTTGACCTCTGCCAGTGAGGTTTATTTTTTAAGGCTTCCAATTTTGTCTTTAGTATAAGGCTTCACTTTAAGCCCGAGTCGTACATACATACATGCATACGTGTTTTTAAACAGTATATCGACTATTTCCAAAGGGCCTCTTCATATGAGCCCGGTTGACCGGGCTGGCTCGGTTACCGGGATGAATTTAGCCTGCGTAGCTGGCGGTATTGTGTGGGTGCGAGATTAAAGTTTTGGCGGCGGAGCCGTGTTCCAAAAAAAGGGACTAGGGACGAGGCGGTTGAAATACCCACTTTCTCGCGGCTTCGCCGTTCGTGACGGCTCCGCCGTCAAATCTCACTCAACTATATTACAACGGCTCCGCCGCCAAATCTCACTCGACTACTACACAATACCGCCAGCTACGCGGTCTTGGGTTCATATGAGAAATTTCAGCCCTGTTTCCGAGATGAGAAAAGGTCAAAGATCCTGGGGACGAGTTCTGGCGCCAAATTCGGGAAACAAAACAAACATAGCGAAACACAAACATTTTAGCTTTCGGGCCTATCCTCAGTTTGTTTCCTTGATTTCGGTTTTCGTTTCGATTTACAGTGTGCAAAATCAAAACAGAAAATGAAAAAGTGAAAAGAGACTCAAAAACAAAACTTAAAAACAAAATTGAATTTTAAAAAAAAATTGAAACGAAAATTAAGTAATGTAAACAAAAACTGACAACAGAAAATGAAAAAAGTACAAAGCAAAATGTTATAAAAGGAAAAATGAAAAAGTAAAAAAGAAAAGCAATTAAGATAGGTCAATGATCCCGCTGGGCTTCCGTACCGGACCCGTATAATACCAGTCACGGAAATATGTAAAACGGGGGAGAATAAATACAATTACTGTCTCGCCCTTTGCTTTATCCGTGGACGCAAAAGGCGAGAAACGGTATAATCTGTGTGTTTTGCGGGACTAGTAGCACAGCAAAATTTGAAATTTTTCATGAATTATAGCTTTTTTCGGTGGAAGGCCACTGAGATTATTTTAACCGCGGAGCATGGAAAAACAAACCACTTAGTGAAGGTGACAACCTTTCAAGTGTTCTCCACAGCATGCAGTGAACACGTAAAACTATTTTGGGTCACTCTAGCTTTTGAATCTGTGGGTGAAAAACACAGTACTTTAATTCTAGCACGACGCTCTATATTTCTTGGATATTGATTACACCTGAAATAAAATTTTACTTTAGCAGTATTGTGAATAGCAGTTTCTTTTAGTTCGTGTAGTTTAAAGATAATGTACGTAGGTCCCGGGAAAGGGACACTCCCTTATTTGGCCTATACAGGTATGTGCCGCTGAACAGGGTATGTTTTTCAAGGTCTTTAGTCCTAAACAGGATATACAATTTCACTATTAAGCGTCTTGAACAAGGTGTCTTTTTGGACTGGAAGCGTTTCAAAGAGTGTGAAGACTTGCGATAAGCGGTCTACATTTGCAATACCAATAATTTTTTTCCCAAACATCTATTTCCACGATTTTGGTGTGAAAAATTACTTAATTCTGCATTCAAAACCAAACAAATCAGGGTAAAAAAAAAGTGCCTCTTATCTCAAACAGGGTAGCGAAATGAGCAATTTTTGTCTTAAACAGGGTCGGGGTTTAAAGGCCTCGGCAGCACACATCAACCCAAACTTCCCTTGAGTGTCCCACCGCGACCTAGGTAAACAAGGATCAACTTGCACACGAGACGTCTCATTACATCCCAAAAAACATTTACATGCCACTCGGACGACGCCATAGCATTCCGTTCCGAGAACACAAACTGATCATGAAAGTTGACCTTGGTGATATCGGTTAATTGAGAAAAAGGTGGCTCGCCATCGTTGCCTTTATAACGTTTCAACATCATGGACTAAATTAGGTTCCACTGTCTTGAAAAATTCAAGGAAATCGACACGAAATTAAACAATGCTGGCTCGAGGGACCGGAGTACTAGACACAATGCTTTTCGGTGAGCCTCCCCCCTCCGAAGTTTAAACCCCTTACCCTTTTATGTACTACTTTTAATAAGAAAGGTACCCATTTCATATCCCTTTCATAGAAATAATACCCCTCTTATATATTCCACAATACAACACTGCAATCCATTTCTACCCTTGAAGCTAAGAAGCGTTTTCAATAGACCTTTTTACCGATACGGCGGCCATATTGAATTAAATTGATTTAAGGAGTATTATAGGATGCCCAGGGTGCATGAGCGCATTTTGTTAGTTTGTACGAGCGCATTTCGGGACATTTTTTCGTAAAATTTTCTTAGAATAAGATTCTAAAGGGAAAAAAGATAATTGTGCCTTGTTTGGATGTAATAATCATCGCCTTTTTCTAGCTTAGTATTAGAAAGATGGTCTTTCACCAGATATTTCTCGGGAAAAAGGCGATCATTATTACATCCAAACACGGCACAGAGATCTTTTTTCCCATTACAATCTTATTCTAACAAAACTTTGAGAAAAAATGCCCCGAAAAACGCTCGTAAATATAAACGAAATGTGCTCATGCCCCCTGGGCATCCTATAATACTCCTTAAATCGAATGAATTCAATATGGCCGCCGTATCGGTAAAAAGGTCTATTGGTTAATGACCGCTGCATAACCGAGGGTATTGAACTCACGTTTCTCTTGAATACCTTTTAAATAGCTAGCAATTGGCAGTTTCCCCTCAACCTTTTCTATACCTGATCACCACGTGAAATGCTTAACGTTTTATATACCTCGCTCATGAAAAGGTAGCCGTTTCGGGCGGAGCATTCCCGTTTGGTCCGTTATGTATGGGGTTTCCCCCCGGGAAGGCTGGACGGAAGGGAATCGATAAGTGTAACCAGCCTGAGAATGGTATGTTTAAATTCTGTACCTGCCCTGCTGACCAGCTCGACGTCTTGTCTGCTTGGTCTAACACAGTTCTTACTCGAGATTTCATCTCGTTCAGCGTCTGCACTCCTTCGAACGACACACCAAGGGCTTCCATCGTTTGAAACGTCTCCACCATGTTCATGTTATCAATGTTATTCCTTTTACCAGTTGCAATTTTACTCAGTATAAAGCTCCTTGCAGGTTTTTGGAAAAGTCGAAATTATCTGAAGACTCGCCCGCCCTAATTGCTCTGCTCTGCTTGAGTGCAGATTTCCCTCTACTTTTGTTTCGCGAAACATCAGCGAAGGAAGTCCGGATATTACACTTCCCAGAAAAATCTTAGGAAATTGTGGGGTGGAGGGTGGGGTTAATGAATTGATAATGCTTGACAGCCCTGTTTATGATGGTAAATCCGCGCATTCGGCTCAGTTATTTTGAATTCGAAGTATTGGGATTCTATAAAAGAGAGCTCATAAGTGAATAGAACTTAAACCATGGAATTAATTTTTGTCATATAGCACTCGAGGCTCAATCAATTCTATAAGCGTACCCATACCTCCTGGGCGTTTGTCTTTTTTGTTTGGGAATGCTGCAAGTCCTACAGTGGAGCCGCGCGGTTCATACAAAGACCTCAGGCTTATAATGGGGCTTAAAAAAAGTGTGCAAATGCCCCACCCTAGGACAAGACAAAAATTGCATTTTCCAGTGAATATGCTGCAAATGCCATATTTACAGAAAATCTGTACGTGAAACACCCTTCGCAAATCGCTCCTAGCCGCTAGTTAAATTTATTGCAAAAAGTCACATCGATCTGATTAATGTTAATGACAGAGCTATAAACTAGAATTTTAAAAGTACACTTCTTTTTCGAAGGTATTTAACTCAGCAGTGAGTGATAAACAAACAACCGACAAGCTTAACATGATGAGTACCGTTATTTCCTCGAATAATAGCCGGGGGTGATTATTCGAGGGAGTTGATTAGGGTGCATGAGCGTAACCAGCCTGAGAATGGTATGTTTAAATTCTGTACCTGCCCTGCTGACCAGCTCGACGTCTTGTCTGCTTGGTCTAACACAGTTCTTACTCGAGATTTAATCTCGTTCAGCGTCTGCACTCCTTCGAACGACACACCAAGGGCTTCCATCGTTTGAAACGTCTCCACCATGTTCATGTTATCAATGTTATTCCTTTTACCAGTTGCAATTTTACTCAGTATAAAGCTCCTTGCAGGTTTTTGGAAAAGTCGAAATTATCTGAAGACTCGCCCGCCCTAATTGCTCTGCTCTGCTTGAGTGCAGATTTCCCTCTACTTTTGTTTCGCGAAACATCAGCGAAGGAAGTCCGGATATTACACTTCCCAGAAAAATCTTAGGAAATTGTGGGGTGGAGGGTGGGGTTAATGAATTGATAATGCTTGACAGCCCTGTTTATGACGGTACATTCGCGCATTCGGCTCAGTTATTTTGAATTCGAAGTATTGAGATTCTATAAAAGAGAGCTCATAAGTGAATAGAACTTAAACCATGGAATTAATTTTTGTCATATAGCACTAGAGGCTCAATCAATTCTATAAGCGTACCCATCCCCCCTGGGCGTTTGTCTTTTTTGTTTGGGAATGCTGCAAGTCCTACAGTGGAGCCGCACGGTTCATACAAAGACCTCAGGCTTATAATGGGGCTTAAAAAAGTGTGCAAATGCCCCACCCCAGGACAACACAAAAATTGCATTTTCCAGTGAATATGCTGCAAATGCCATATTTACAGAAAATCTGTGCGTGAAGCACCCTTCGCAAATCGCTCCTAGCCGCTAGTTAAATTTATTGCAAAAAGTCACATCGATCTGATTAATGTTAATGACAGAGCTATAAACTAGAATTTTAAAATTACACTTCTTTTTCGAAGGTATTTAACTCAGCAGTGAGTGATAAACAAACAACCGACAAGCTTAACATGATGAGTACCGTTATTTCCTCGAATAATAGCCGGGGGTGATTATTCGAGGGAGTTGATTACTTCAAATATTGCTCTCCGAAATTCGAGCTTTAAATGTTTTGTTTCTTTTAATCCCCAAATCAAAAACACATTCAATAAACTGAACATGGGTTTTTTAAGTGTTCCAAATCTGGTTCCTTGATTAATTTTCAATGTAAATATCCTCGGCGTCAGAGCTTGAATCGTCCAGCTGATCAATATTGCTCGATCAGACTCCACTTCAACTTGACAGGAAGGGTATAAGAAAAGAGAAGATGGCGAGAGGGGTGTGTGTGCGTGTGTGTGTGTATGTGGGGGATTATTCGTGGGAGGCCATTATTTTAAATATTTCTGTTTCAAGAGGGGTGATTACTCGAGGGAGGCGATTAATCGAGTGGCGGCTAATATTCAAGCAAATACGGTGTACAATTTTGTCTCATCACGACGGAACCGTTTCAGTCAACGTAATTTAACCGTCGAATTGATCACACAGAACACGAAGTTTATATAAGGTTTCAAGTATCTCGCAGAGTTCCTCTAGGCTTCAACCATTCGCTCACAAAGAAAGTGTCTTTTCCGTTAAACTCGATCTTCAAACGATGCATTGATTGTTCTTCAATTCTTCCATGTGCAAACTGATCACGGCGGCAAATTGTCAGGGTCTGGAAGAGTATTTTCGGGACACGGGATTTGACTCAGGCGGGTTCGGGATTCGTAAAACCGCAAAATAATTTACGGGAAACGGAAATTGTCTTCTACAGGGGAAGCGGGATTCACTAAAATTCGTGCACAGGATGTGGATTTTTTCTCTCCCTGTCAGGAATTTGGGAAGTCGCGCGCTCTAGCGGCAAAAGCGAAGTCAAACAGGCGAGCATTCAGAGGTGTCTCCTATGAAAGTATTAACTATAGAGTGACGAAGGTAATGGTATATAATTATATAATTGAAACTGTCAAGTAATAAACAGACGAACGAACAGAAGACAAGTGCTTATGTCTTAAATTGCTCAAGCTCTTTACATTTAATCATTGTATTGAAGAACTACATTGATCACTGAAACTTGATTGGCCTAACCATCATCATATGAGCCATTGTTATATTCCTAGACTTTCACTCAACTCAGGGACTGCCATAGATATATTTTTTAGCAACTACCATAATTTGCAGTCTGTCCACTTTGAATTGATTTGAATTGGTTTATTCTTGGTCACGTGGCCTTGACTAAAATCAAATGCATTACAGCAGGTGATCAAAGCATGGTGGAAAGTGGCGTGCCAGAAGGCGGGGAAAAGACTGCCAGGTGCTGCCAGTTTTTTTTTTTTTTTGTGAATGAACACAACAACGCAAACACGAAGGCTCAAGCTAAAAAGCAACGATTTTTAAAGTTGTCGCAGAAGTTCCCAGAAGAAAAACAGCAGCTAGTGGAGGAAAAGAGATAGGTAAATGATCCCGCTGGGCTTCAGTACCGGACCCGTATAATGCCAGTCACGGAAATATGTAAACGGTCGCCCTTTACATTATACGTAAAATTTATGCGCTCCAAGTCGAGAAACGGTGTAATCTGAAGTTTTAACGTGCTATTGTAGGACTAGTTGCAAAACAAAATTTGAGATTTTTCATGAATAATAGCTTTTTTTCTGTGACAGGTCAAGGAGATTATTTCAACCGCGGAGCATCGAAAAACAAACCACTTAGAGAAGGGGACAACCTTTCAAGTGTTCTCCACAGCATGCAGTGAACACGTGAAACTATTTGGGGTGACTCTAGCTTGTAAATCTGTGGGTGAAATACACAGTACTTTAATTCATTTTTTAGCTCGACACTATATATTTCTTGGACATTGATTACACCTGAAATAAAATTTTACTTTAGCAGTATTGGGAATAGCAGTTCCTTTTAGGACGTGCAGTTGAAAAACAATGTAAACAAGGGTCAACGTACAGACGTCTCTATTACACCTTAAATAACGCATTTCCTTGTCACGAGGACGACGCAATAGCATTCCGTTCCAAGAACCGTAAATGAAAGTTGACTTTGGTGATATCGGTTAATTGAGACGAAAAAGGTGGCTCGCCATCGTTGCCTTTATAACGTTTCAACATCATGGACTAAATTAGGTTCCACTGTCTTGAAAAATTCAAGGAGATCGACACGAAATTAAACAATGCGGGGGACAGGGGGTACTAGACAAAATTCTGTGCGGTAAGCCCCCCCCCCCCCCCCTCCCCGCGGTTCAAACCCCTTACCCTTTTAAATACTACTTTTAATAAAAAAGGTACCCGTTTCATATCCCTTTCATTGAAATAATACCCTTTTATATATTCCACAATACAACACTGCAATCCATTTCTACCCTTGAAGCTAAGAAGCATTTTTAATTGGTTAATGACCGCTGAATAACCGAGCGTATTGAGCTCACTTTTCTCTTCAATACCTTTTAAATAGCTAACAGATGGCAGTTCCCCCAACCTTTTCTATACCTCAGCACGTGAAATGCTTACCCTTTTATATAGCTCACTCGTGAAAAGGTAGCCGTTTCGGGCGGAGAATTCCCGTTTAGTTCGTTATGTACGGGGTTTCCCCCCGGGAAGGCTGGAAGGAAGAGAATCGACGAGTGTAACCAGCCTGAGAATGGTATGTTTAAATTCCTTACCTGCCCTGCTGACCAGCTCGACGTCTTGTCTGCTTGGTCTAACACAGTTCTTACTCGAGATTTCATCTCCCTCAGCGTCTCCACTCCTTCGAACGACACACCAAGGGCTTGCATCGTTTGAAACGTGTCCACCATGTTCATGTTATCAATGTTATTCGTTTTGCCAGTTGCCATTTTACTTAGTATAAAGCTCCTTGTGGGTTTTTGGAAAAGTCGAAATTATCTGAAGACGCGCTCGCCCTTACTGCTCTGCTCTGCATGAGAGTACATTTCCCTCTACTTTTGTTTCGCGAAACATCAGCGAAGGAAGTCCGTAGATTACACTTCCCAGAAAAATCTTAGGAAATTGTGGGGTGGAGGGTGGGGTTGACTGCTACAGTAAAGAAAAAAAATCAAAATGAAATGATAATGCTTGACAGCCCAGTTTATGTGGGTACATCCGGGCATTCGGCTCAATTATTTTGAATTCGAAGTATTGAGATTCTATAAAAGAGAGCTCATAAGTGAATAGAACTTAAACCATGGAATTAATTTTTGTCATATAGCACTCGAGGCTCAATCAATTCTATAAGCGTACCCATCCCCCCTGGGCGCTTGTCTTTTTTGTTTGGGAATGCTGCAAGTCCTACAGTGGGGCCGCGCGGTTCATACAAAGACCTCAGGCTTATAATGGGGCTTAAAAAAGTGTGCAAATGCCCCACCCCAGGACAACACAAAAATTGCATTTTCCAGTGAATATGCTGCAAATGCCATATTTACAGAAAATCTGTGCGTGAAGCACCCTTCGCAAATCGCTCTTAGCCGCTAGTTAAATTTATTGCAAAAAGTCACATCGATCTGATTAATGTTAATGACAGAGCTATAAACTAGAATTTTAAAAGTACATTTCTTTTTCGAAGGTATTTAACTCAGCAGTGAATGATAAACAACCGACGAGCTTAACATGAGTACCGTTATTTCCTCGAATAATAGCCGGGGGTGATTATTCGAGGGAGTTGATTACTTCAAATATTGCTCTCCGGAATTCGAGCTCTAAATGTTTTGTTTCTTTCAATCCCCAAATCAAAAACACATTCAATAAACTGAACATGGGTTTTTTAAGTGTTCCAAATCTGGTTCCTTGATTAATTTTCAATGTAAATATCCTCGGCGTCAGAGCTTGAATCGTCCGGCTGATCAATATTGCTCGATCAGACTCCACTTCAACTTGACAGGAAGGGTATAAGAAAAGAGAAGATGGCGAGAGGGGTGTGTGTGCGTGTGTGTGTGTGTGTATGTGGGGGCGGGGGGGGGATTATTCGTGGGAGGCGATTATTTTAAATATTTCTGTTTCAAGAGGGGTGATTACTCGAGGGAGGCGATTAATCGAGTTGCGGCTAATATTCAAGTAAATACGGTGTACAATTTTGTCTCATCACGACGGAACCGTTTCAGTCAACGTAATTTAACCGTCGAATTGATCACACAGAACACGAAGTTTATATAAGGTTTCAAGTATCTCGCAGAGTTCCTCTAGGCTTCAACCATTCGCTCACAAAGAAAGTGTCTTTTCCGTTAAACTCGATCTTCAAACGATGCATTGATTGTTCTTCAATTCTTCCATGTGCAAACTGATCACGGCGGCAAATTGTCAGGGTCTGGAAGAGTATTTTCGGGACCCGGGATTTGACTCAGGCGGGTTCGGGATTCGTAAAACCGCAAAATAATTTACGGGAAACGGAAATTGTCTTCTACAGGGGAAGCGGGATTCACTAAAATTCGTGCACAGGATGTGGATTTTTTCTCTCCCTGTCAGGAATTTGGGAAGTCGCGCGCTCTAGCGGCAAAAGCGAATTCAAACAGGCGAGCATTCAGAGGTGTCTCCTATGAAAGTATTAACTATAGAGTGACGAAGGTAATGGTATATAATTATATAATTGAAACTGTCAAGTAATAAACAGACGAGCGAACAGAAGACAAGTGCTTATGTCTTAAATTGCTCAAGCTCTTTACATTTAATCATTGTATTGAAGAACTACATTGATCACTGAAACTTGATTGGCCTAACCATCATCATATGAGCCATTGTTATATTCCTAGACTTTCACTCAACTCAGGGACTGCCATAGATATATTTTTCAGCAACTACCATAATTTGCAGTCTGTCCACTTTGAATTGATTTGAATTGGTTTATTCTTGGTCACGTGGCCTTGACTAAAATCAAATGCATTACAGCAGGTGATCAAAGCATGGTGGAAAGTGGCGTGCCAGAAGGCGGGAAAAAACTGCCAGGTCCTGCAGTTTTTCTTTTTTCGTGAATGAACGCAACAACGCAAACACGAAGGCTCAAGCTAAAAAGCAACGATTTTTAAAGTTGTCGCAGAAGTTCCCAGAAGAAAAACAGCAGCTAGTGGAGAAAAAAAGATAGGTAAATGATTCCGCTGGGCTTCAGTACCGGACCCGTATAATGCCAGTCACGGAAATATGTAAAACGGTCTCGCCCTTTACATTATCCGTGGACGTAAAATTTATGCGCTCCAAGTCGAGAAACGGTGTAATCTGAAGTTTTAACATGGTATTGCAGGACTAGCAGCAAAACAAAATTTGAGATTTTTCATGAATTATAGTTTTTTTCGATGGAAGCTTGGTCACGGAAATTATTTCAACCGCGGAGCATGGAAAAACAAACCACTTAG
Source organism: Porites lobata (assembly GCA_942486035.1). Classification (NCBI taxonomy): domain Eukaryota; kingdom Metazoa; phylum Cnidaria; class Anthozoa; order Scleractinia; family Poritidae; genus Porites; species Porites lobata. Next base: position 523,459 of record CALNXK010000048.1, on the reverse strand, counting down.
TGAAGGTGACAACCTTTCAAGTATCCTCCGCAGCCGTGCAGTGAACACGTAAAACTATTTGGGGGCATTCTAGCTTGTAAATCTGTGGGGGGAATACACAGTACTTTAATTCATTTTTTAGCACGACGCTATATAGCCTGCGCAGCAGGCGCTTGGAAGTAGCGGGCGAAAGAGAGAACGGGCGCGCGCGAGGGAGACACGCAAGGGGTGAGTTGCTCATGAGTTGTGAGTTGCTCATGTACTACGTCGATCGAGAATTCTCTCTTTTGAGTTCACGAAACGGCCCCGGCGCGCGTTCCAAACCTGACGCTCACAGTCATCTTTTAGTGTGAACCTACCGTGAACGGCGTGTGGGTTTGTATGCAACGTAAGCATTTTTCTGAGTTTCCCAGCGCCAACATCATCAACTGAAAGGGGCAGCCCAGTAATGACTTTTCTTTACGTTAAGTTGGTTCGTCCATCTATCGTCACATAACTGCGATTCTTAACATTAGCAACATTACTATCACCATGGCTTTTTAGAAATAACCTATTGAAATGAAAATACCCTTTGCTTTCCATAGACTTTCTTTTCACGGGCATTTGAATGCCATTTGAAGGAAAAGAAACAAAAAGCCAAATTTGAATCGGTACCAACGTGAAGCGTATTTTCAAACATGGAGTAATGTAATGCACATTGATTCGCAAAAAAAAATGGCATACTGTCACCACAGGGAATTTGTAACAGAGTTTTTGGCATCATGTGTGAAAACAGGAATAACATTCTGCCACGCACTCCACGAGCACTATTTCTGCCCTTTGTCAGCGCTTGCCCGCGAATTAGTCTCTACAGAAAATAAAGACGGCGGAACTCCAGTGTCTTTTTTTATACTAGAACGCATTTTAAAATTGACAGACGGGTCCTCAGTGATTCACCGGGATGGATCATCCGTCTCTAGTATCTCAAATATCTTTAGGGAATAAAATACGGTGGCTCCTTCGATCGTGCGCTGTGGCAAGAAGTCAGGAGCCTTGTCAACCTCGGAGATCGACTCTAGTAACGCTCTTACGAACGGCTCAGACGCGAAGGCTGATTCATCCCCAGGAATAGTTGGCCTTTGTTTTCCGTTCTTTCGTATTTTTAAAGTTCCGTTAGATCGGAATAATCGGGCAAAAAGATGCAGCTTGAACTTAAAGAGCTCATATATGTTTGTGATCTATTGACGTTTTGTCACGTGATCTCTGAGATGGAAGCGAAGCGGAAGACTTTCGGTTTCACAGTAGCTACTGGACGGAGGCACATTTCTTGTTTACTAAACGATAAGGAAAACTTATAAGGAGGGGTTTTTTCTCATGAAGAAGTTCATCCTAGTAGAGAATTGTTCTTTAAAGTTGGAATACTCTTGATGAGAATTCATAGCACAAGTCGTGTCCGGACATGTTTCGTGCCTCAGCACGATACAAAAATGCAGAGCGTATATTTTCTCACGATCACGGACTGGAAGGGAAAATTAAAGCGGTGCATCTTGTGAGTAATACAAGAAAAAACACGAACGGAATGATATAAAAACTATCATAAATTTACACATTTCGTTAGGTCTAGCATTAACTAAACGGCTTGACCACGCATGGCTTCATAGCGATCACGAAATGTCGCTCCTCTTGAAACACACTAAACTTCGCCGGCCAAACTCGTGTCGGTTCTGAAATTTTACTAACAAATAACGTACCTCTCCTGGTGACCAGTTCAACGTCGTCTTTTCTGCCTTTTCTAACACAGTTCTTATTCGAGACCTAGCGTCGCTTCGTGTCTCTACCTCTTCGTCTGCTACACCAAGAGCCTCCATCGTTTCAAGCAGTTCCTTCATAGTCATTTCGTCGATGCTTTTCGCTTTGCCAGAAGCCATTTTGCATAACCTGCTGGCCGTTGCTTGTCACACGCGAAGGTATTTGAAGAAAGAACTATGAGCAGCGCTTCGTTGCTTTCTCATTGCCAACGAGGCAGGCAGACTATAACGCCGTGCAATGTGGGCGAAACCCCTCACATTCTGCGTAACCCTCTAAAATTTGTATTTTTCATATTTGGGTGTAAGTAAGACCGCATATTTGGGCAGTGACGTCATGGTCTTGTATTTATAACTCGTGGTTTGAAATTGTGTGGTCCAGTGTGCAGCTGTTCGTTGTCAACAGGTGAGCAAGTTTTCTACGATTTCTAGACTATAACGCCGTGCAATGTGGGCGAAACCCCTCACATTCTGCGTAACCCTCTAAAATTTGTATTTTTCATATTTGGGTGTAAGTAAGACCGCATATTTGGGCAGTGACGTCATGGTCTTGTATTTATAACTCGTGGTTTGAAATTGTGTGGTCCAGTGTGCAGCTGTTCTTTGTCAACAGGTGAGCAAGTGTTAATACGATTTCTAGTTTGAAAAGGCTATTAGTGGTTTGGTTTGCTTTATAAATTGCGTTTGAAGCAGCAGCTGATCAAGGAATAGGGTTTTACGCTCAAATTTTTGTCAGAGCCAGCTTGTTCTTCGCAGGCTTACATTCGAGCTAGCGTGTTTGCTTTATACATTCTCTATTCAGAACCAGGGTTTGCAGTGCTCTCTTTTCCTTTGTAAATTGAATTTTAAGCGGTAGCTGATCAAGGAATAGTATTATAGGCTCAAATTTTTATTAGAACCAGCGTGCCCGGGGGTACTCCCGCGAATTTTGGATAGGGGTGTGCCGCAAAGGTTCGTGAACCCTAACCCTATTTAAGGACAAAGAAAGCGAAAACTGATACCCTTTTTAAGGCCCAAAGCCGAAAAATGACACCCTATTCAAGGAAAAATTAATAATGTGGCTTGAAGAGGCGTTACGTGTATTTACCCGCTTAACGGCTAGTAAACCTCTGTTACAAAATCATTTTGTTAATACTTAAACGGATACATCAGGTTTAAAAAAAAACCCTTTCGTTTAGACGAGCGTTTTCACACTCTAGTATTAGATAATACAATTAAGCTACCCTATCTAAGGACCACACCAGGGACAAAGAAACAAAAGGGTCAAAAAAGATACCCTATTTAAGGACCGAGAACCTCAAAAACCATACCCTATTACGCGGCACGTACCTATATAGCCCATATATGGGAGTACCCCCCCCGGGCCAGCGTGTTCTTCGTAGCTCGATTCGCATTGAGCCAGCGTGTTCGCACCTGTGTGTTTGCCTGTCAATTTCGAACGAGGTGTTCTTTCGTCGACTGAGACGTTCTGAAGACTTACGAGAAAAGAAGCGAAGTGATTTATTTTTACATCTTTTAGCAGAAAAAAATCCTTAAACGCCAGCGTTGCGTATTAAATCAAGACAAACACGTGGTTTCCATTGCTTGACACTGCGAGCGTTCAGTCGCATACCAACTTTGTCATGTTTCATGTTTACTGCTTCATGCTGATTGTATCACTCATTATTTGTGGAAGCAGTTGCTCCATAATTAAACCTCCGCGTTCTTGTTTAAGTGACGATTTACAATTACACAAAATTAGATGTTGTGGCCCGTGCTTATATACGGTCACCTATTACAAACGGACATATTTGTCTAGAAGAATTCCGTATGCTTCAAATGGTAGTTTTAATCCTTACATAATAACAAAGAAGGAAGCACATTTGGTCAATGGAAATCCAGCATTGTCAAAGGATTCAAACTCCCGTAAATCTTCCCAAACCAAACCACATTTAGAAGAACGTTTTGGTAAAGAAATATCGCAGTTATTGCCTCGTTCATTCCTCCCCGTTGAGCAAATGCATTTCAGGAATTACTGCCTTGATTTTCCAGGAAAATTCTCATGTGCAATTGATAGTTTTATGGAGTTAAGCTGTTACATTTTTAAAGATGCTATTGAGTCTGTGGAACGTAATGAATTTTTTGAAATGTTATATACAGCATGTGTGCAAGTATATAGTGGTGAAATCCTTTCCAACCAGTTACATTCAGTCCGAGAACCCATTTGGGCCTGGATGAGACAGGACTGTGCCTCTTTTACAGGTATGTCAGATAATGCTGTATTCAGTGACATATTCCAAATCAATACTTTTGGAGAATTAACGTTTGGTTTAAAATCATTATTTCTTATTCAACATACCAACCATTCCATTTGTTCAGAGTGTAACCAGGAAATCACCAAATCCACAGATGTTTTTGTCTTGTATATTACCTATCGCCATATAAATCAGAATGGTTTTGAAAGTTTTGTATCAGAAGCTATGCTGCCAAACATCAATAGACTTTTTTGTGTTTACTGCCAAAATCATTCTGGAAGTGTTGCTTCACTTCGACACTTTGTGTGCCTGCCAACCTTTTTAATGATAGAATTGTATAACTCAAATGTTTTTTCCACATGATATGGAAACCTTAGGAGTTTCATACTGCATCAAAGGAATTGTTAGGTGTTTAAATAGACATTTTACTGTTGCCTTAAAAAGTGAGAGGGGTTTGATCTATATTGATATTGTGATATTGTGTGTTTCTGTAAGGCATTTCTTATCCTTTCAAGAAGTATTGTATAATTATCTGGATGGCTGGTTTTTTGCCATATTTCAAAAGTCTGAGTCTGTAGACATTAATTTACATGAATCTGCAAATCAGACCTGTAATAGCTTCACCATAAATCCAGTTGTTTGCAAATCAGTTTCAAAAGACTCTTGCAGTACGAAAGAAGTGAAGTTAGACCAAAAAGTCACAAGTTATAAAAAGGATAACAGAGTCAAATGTAATAACTATATGAAGTGTTACAGAAAACAGCCACAAGTCAAGGCAAAAAATAATGCATACATGCAGAAGTATAGAGCTAAAATTTATTCTGAACTTGAATTAAACGAAAGGGGCAAATTAGAAATACGTAAAAGAAATGAAAACCAAAGAAATGATTTAGAAATTAAATTTACAATGAAGCGGAAAAGTCAAAGCATTAATTCCTCAAATGATAAATATTATGCAGATGAAAACATTAAACGACTTAAACAGGAAATAAGAAAAAGGTCTTCACAAACATCTAGTGAAGTGAAGGAAAGAAAAAAGTTGTACATGCGGGCATACAGGCTCAAGAAAAAAAATTCAGATAGTAGTGTAATGACTGAAGGAGTAACAAGTCTGAAAAATGGAGTTTCTAGCCAGGAAATGTATTTATCTGAGTTTAAAATAAGTAACTGTGGAGAGCTTCACCAACAAGAGTGGGCAAAACTGAACATGCAAAAGTTTCATTAGCCTGAAATTCATCCGATTGCTTCGAGTCGTTTTCTCCTCTCAACAACGTCTGAATCGACCGGCTGTTAATGCCGTCCAGTGACGTCACTCACTACCCAAAAACCGGGTAGTGATTTTGATTGGTTCATTGTCTAAACATTCGCATAATTATGTATAATTATGAAACATTTTAGCGGGATTGTCGCTTGATATTCAGTGGATCGCATCCCTGGCATTCTTTCGTTTAGTTCAAACATTTCTATTAGCTTAATCTTTATCTTAAACAGCAAAATTGCCCTCGTCTTTGAAACTGACATGCTAAATTGAACTGCGAATGAAAAATCATTGCGAAGAGTCAGTAGGTTTTTCATTTAGAGCCGCTTTGTGGTTTCAGCGGCCGGTGATTTTGTTTATGCGAAGTTTTCTGACATCAATGTTGTAATTGGACCTTCTTAAATGCTATTTGGGACTGTGCAATAATGCAATGTAGGGGGGGCTGAAAAACTAGAGGGAGGGCATTACATAAAATTGCTGCCAAAATAGGGGGGGCTCAAAGTAAAATCATTCATTTGACAGAGGGGGTCCTTAAGTTTTATTCAAAATGTAAATAAAATTAAACGCAATAAAATATTCTCAATACAGGCATCATGATAGACTGTAACAAATATCAACACGAAAAGCTGTTAAACGATTATTGAAAGTATATTTCCATCAAAATGAAAAGCAAATTCACAACTGATCAATTTTAACCCGTTTCTAATTAATAGAGCTGATCCTATGTAAAGCAAAAATGATGCACTTGTTTTTCAGCTTCCCCCATAAAACAATGGGAATCAAACAGATCTCGCAGACAAACTTTGTCGGTTTTTGATGTGAATAAAAGTAATGTTTCTTCATCGACTGAATCAATTTGCTGAATTCCATATATATGTGGCTCATAACAAAGTTCAACAGGCTCTCCTCCCAAGGATCTAAATATAATGCAAGCTCTTTTCGTCTGTTATTTGAAGCGTTCAATCTCCTGTTCTTTGATTTTTTCTCTGCTCCTTTCTCTTTCTGGCTTCAGAAATTTTAGATTTTGAGCCAATGTGGTAAGCACCCCGGTACTTAGCAAATGCTTTGTCTAAATCTTCAATCAAGCGATCAACATCCTTCTCGATACTAGATGTTACATAATAACATTTGTCATTATTGAAGCTGTGATGGCAGCTCAGTCCAGTTTTGAGTTTACCAGTGTGGTGGGAGGGGGGGTGCTACTTTATTTTTAACATAACAGAGGGGGGTTAGAATTAATTTTTTTTTGTTTTAGAGGGGGTGTACTGTCTAAGTTTTTGCTAGATAACTCTAGTTTTTCAGCCCCCCCCTCCTGATAGTTATTGCACAGTCCCTAAAAATTTACCGTCAAGTGAAATGATTCTGTTAGCTTTTCTTTCTTGTCTCCTTGTTTTTTTCTTTGCTAAGGACCAAATAGCTTCTTTTCAATTAAAGCAAATCATTGTGTTTTTGAACTAAGTGTTCCTTGTGTGTCTTTATTTCATTTCATTGCGTGCTTGTGACCGAGTTTGTGATTATAGAATTTAGTACAACCGCTTCAGATTTTTATTACGTGCAGTTGATAGTTTGAACGTTAAACATGAATTACAATAGAAAAAATAAAGCAGTTCTGTATCATGCAGACACTTCCAAACGATATTTCTCGGTTTGCCACTTGAAAATCGTGTGTTACTTTTTGCATGAATTAAAGCAAAGGTCAAGGAGTAGTGACGTCACTGGACGGTAATAACGGCCAGTCGATTCAGACGTTACTGAGGGAGTAATAACGACTCGAAGTAATCGGATGAAATTCAGGCTATTAAAAGTTTCATGATTCGATGAAGTTAAGAATTTCTTTATGTCAATGCTGTCATGAAGCATGGCCACTTCACATTAAAACAAAAAAGAAAAAGGAACCATATATTTGTACCAGGTGCTTAAGAGACAAGAATGATACAAAAAAATTTTCATTTGAAAACAGCTTGCTACCATCTGCTGTGCCAGTAGCACTTGAAAATCTGACACAAATAGAAGAAATGGTCATAGCCAGAGTGTTCCCCGTTATGAGTGTTTATACTAAGCCAGGAGGGCAGAGAGCATATAGAGGCCATTGCATCAATTTTCCCCAAGAAGTTCAACAGCTTTTTTATACTTTGCCTAGGCAACCAAAAGAATTACCAGTTATTATAGTTACAGTTGAGGGTAAAAATGATATGTCAAAAGATCTAATTGTGCGTCCTGAAAAAGTTTCATATGTCTTGCTGGTGAGTCACAATCCTGTTTACAGAGATGTACAGATTGATTATGAATGTTTAGCTCAACTTCCCTTAGAAGGCATTCCAGCTGATCCCTCAAAAGTAAGGTGCGAAAAAGGAAGCGGAAGCGAAGAATTAGATCCAGACAGAGAGTCCACTTGATATTGATGACTTGCCAAACAACAAAGACACAGAGCTGAGTAGTATGTTGTTAAATCCTGTGAAATCCAAGCAACAGAAAGAAATCATAAAAGATGAAATATTGCAGCACAATAAGATTAAATGGCCTGAAAGGGGCTAAATACCTGTTAGTGAATTTAAAGTTGAATTCTTAGCAACAATGGCTTTCCCAACCCTCTTTCCTGATAGCAAAGGAGATCCCACTAACTCGGGAACAAAACGTGATGTTACTTTTGGTGAAAAAATTAATTTTAAGCACCTTATAAAATTTGGTGAAAAGAAAGATGAGAAATGGCATTATAGGTTTGCAGCACACCCTAGATTTGCTTATTGGGCATTCAACATGCTTCAGAGACATAGAATGCTTAGCCAAGGAAGTATATTTCTCAAGCAAAATCCAGGAGAATCTCGCATGTCTGTAGAAGAATTGAAGGAAATGCTTCATTCAAAGAGTTATTCAGGAGTTATGTCTAAGTTGATGCATAACAATGCAAAAAATGTCACAGGGAGTGATGCTTACTGGCATAAAGCAAAGGATGACTTGAAGGCAATAATCTCACAAGTCGGACCACCAACAGTATTCTTTACTCTGTCATGCGCAGAGTATCACTGGCCAGAGTTTCATCATCTTTTTGAAAATAAGACTATTGAGGAACTATCACCCACTGAAAGGCAATCTAATGTTCTCCAAAATCCTCACATTTTGGATTGGCTTTTCACTGAAAGAACAGATCGTTTTGTAAAATATTGGTTATATGATTCATTAGGTGCTTCCTGGCATTGGTACTGAAATGAATACGCTGTACAACATGGATCCATTCATTGCCACAGTGTTGCAAAGTTAAAGAATGATCCCGGATTATGCGAATTGACTGAGCTTGCTATGAAAGGCTTTCTAGCTGCAAAACTGAAAAATGAAAAGAATGAAACTCTCTCTAAGCAGGAGGTTGAAAACATCAATTGCCTTACAATGAAAGGCAAAGATGCTGAGCAGTTAGTTCGTCAGTATGTAGATTTTCTCTTATCCACGCGGAATCCACGCTCGCCTGATGAAGGCTGGTCCAAACCGAACTGTCATCCATGCCAAACTTCATATCTCTCTTTACAAAGTAATGATCTGGAAAGAGACTATGTGGATTTACTGAATTCAGTTCAAAGACATACTACTTGCAGTTCAAAATATTGCCTACGACAAAATGACTGACTCTATACCTCTTTGTTATTCCATTGATGTTGTCATTTTAATTAATATCATTATTTTCAGGTTTCCACTTGTATAAAAATATTATAACTTTCTGAGGTGATTCTCACTGTGGTGCTTATTTTATGTGTAACTGAAAGATGGGCTTATTTGTAAACTGAGTTGCTAACACGTTATTGTTACTTTAAAAAATTACAGTTCATGATGTCAGCAAGAAAGCAGTCTAGGGGTAAGTTGTAAAATTTTATTCAAGTTGATGTTCCCTATGAAAGAGCTTATATGTTTGATATGATGGGAAAGTGGGGGCAAAGATGGAAAACCTTTTTTAGCTCAAGACACTTGACAAATGTTCAAGCAAACTATGCTAAGATAGCATAGCATGTGTTATTGTGTTAACTATAATGATGATAGTAGGGTTATTGTTGCTGTCACTTTAAGCGCATTGATGATCATGTATCCTGAATTTGTTTGCTTTTCTTTCGTTTAGTAAACAAGTATGGGTTCGTCTGATGTCTCTTTACGAGAACTGAAAGAAATGGCGCCCAATCAGAAAGTTAACGTCCATGCAACTCTGTCAATGGGAGCCCAGGAGCCAAACAAGATAGAAACCAAATCCAGTCAAGCTTTATCTGTCAAAGAAGACTGCATATTGGAAGACGAAACGAGCACAATGAACTCCACATATGGGAACCGTTATTTACACAACTGAAAAGCAACAAGGCCTATTACTTTCAAAACCTCACACTACGGTATTATCAAGGATCAAAATTCCTTAGCACCAACAGGAATACGACTTACAGTGAGGAAACCACAACTCTCAAAAAATTAGTGGGCCCAGAAATATTGACAAATCCAGAAAGAGAGATCATTGCAAGTCAACTAAAATATGTTGCCAGTTTAAGCATTTTTATTGCATGCCAACTTTGCAAAAAACGAATTGGGGATGAGTCGGGCGAGTCAGTGAGATGCCAAAACTGCAAAGTGCGACAAAGGATCATCAACTGCAGGCGGAAAGGCTCTGTCAAGCTGTGTATTCAACACAATGAATCGGAGTTGTGGCTCACTGCATTTACAAATGAAATCGAAAACCTCCTGAAGAATACAACAGCAAGTATGAGCAGCACCATAGATGAAATAGAAGATGCCCTTATCAGCCTAAAGGATGTCAAATTGATATACAACTCCCAACGGAACATTGTCAAAGAAGTACTAAACTTGTAATTTCCACAGGAAGTACTGTGGTACTAAACAAATCAACCATTTTGTGGACAAAGTTAAAGAATTTTAAAAAAATGACGTGTGAACTATAGTGAAACAAAGTGGAAAAGAAACTGTTATTTAAGTTCGTGAACAGACCAATACAATCAAAGCGTTCATAGTTTTGTTACCTACATTTTTTGCTATCTATAAGAACGTTATAAAACTTTGATATTTATTACTGAGACATGCTACGAATTTAAAAAAATTTGTTTGTATAAATTCAATTGTGGTATTTGTTGTTTCATACCATGAAAGAAAACAACCAACAACAGAGAAACGCAAAGATAAATGAAAAACGTAATGGCGTCATTACGTTGCCATGGCGACTCCGATTGCAATAAAACCCAGATCATAAGAAATTTTCATCTTTATATAATACAGTTGTGGTAACCTTTTTTCCATATCTTTACTCATGCCGACGTAGTTAATGCTCAAAGTTGGGAGGTGTCAACTCCAAAAAGTCCAGTCGAGCCAAATTAGATATATACCTAAATATATAACTCTTATTTAATAAAGTGCAATAAACAGCAAGAAAAGTATTGTGTTTCCAGAGAAAAGATAGTATATCTAATATATGGATAAACAATCTGAATTTCTATCATTTCCTACAATTTACTGAGGGAAAACCGGAATTGATAACCATTTGATTATTTTCTAAACAACATTCCCACGAGTTGACGATAGTCTTTCTTTGATTAAATAAAATTCTCGCAGGAAAGGCGGAAAAAGAGAGAGAGAGAGAGAGAGCTTGATAGAAATGTTCTTTCTACGGGGGGTTCTCAGTGTCAAAATTCAGTTTTCCTGTTCCGTTGTGCTGTTTTGCTATCTTCATATTCTGTTTTACCATTCCTTCACTTTGTTAGTGAGGGAAATGGTAAAACAGAAGATGAAGATAACAAAACAGAACAACAGAACAGGAAAACTGAATTTTGATCCTGATAACCCCCGATAGGTTTCGTTAGGGACTGTGCAATAACTACCTGGAGGAGGGGTTGGGAAATGGGTGAAATATGCCCCAAAACTAAGTAATACCCCCCTCTCATTAAGCAAAAAGTAATTTCAACCCCTCCTCACACAATAATAATATTAACGCTACCCCCCTCCCTTGAAAAAAGTCTCCTACCATTGATTCCCTCACACCCAGTTTAGTTGTTGGATTTCTTCCTCCGGTACAAAAATCACTTCAAATGACTCTTAGACGTATGTCGAAGAGTCATCAGAATCACTGGACTCTGAGCTTGTGTCGTCTGAATTGGGAGATTCCTCATAGTACAGCATCTCTAGCACTAAGGTTCCCGCGTGCGTAGGTGAGAACTCGATCAATCAACTCAGCCTTGCTTCCACTTATCTTAAGACCTTTTTGCTTTAGATACATTTTCAGCAGCTTGTTGGTAAGCGCTTTTACATCTTTTACAAGTGTTATTTACCATACTTTAAATTTGTATTGCTATTAAAATTTCAACAGTTGGGTTTTTCTTTCTGCTAAATTTGATGCCATGTGTGCTAACATTGGCATCTTTCTTTTTCATTGAATAATGACATTATGGTGCTACTTTTGCAACTTTTAATTAAAGTTTCTTGTTTTATTAAATCCTAGTGCAAATAAAGTAGCACTGTTTTAACATATATTACAGAGGCATTCCTTTCCTACTGCATGACAGATAGGAAAACAACAGTTGATAGATCAGAACACCTTAGAGTTGATAAATTTGTCAGTTTTTATTCCAATGTTAGTATTTATTTTTTGAACTCTAATAATTCTTCCACTACTTTTCCAGTTGGCAAAAGGGAATGAAAAAGTAATGCCCCCCCTTTATGTATCAAATTTTCCTTCCAACCCCCTCTCTCTTGTTATCATTTTCTTCTACGCCCCCCCCCCTAGTTTTCTAACCACCCCCCCCCCCTCCAGGTAATTATTGCACAGTCCCTTATCAGAAACCGCAAACCTTCCAAAAGATACGGGCATGGATAATAGATGTCTCCTGTATCCATGATACGGGGAAATTCTCCTCTCTACAAATGGCGGATCACTCGCGAAACTCGCGCGACTGAGGATTTTAGTGCTTTCTACTTCCTGTCTTTCAGACAGCTAATCAGATCGCCCGGGATTGTTCCAACGACCAATCAACGTTGCGCCAAAATCTGGCCACATCAGCACAGGCGTGAGAGACTTTGTGTCAGGCCCGATACATACGTACAGGGCTGAATAGTATACAAGATCAAATGCTGCGACTGCCAGTCCACTTACATAAGTGAAATCGGCAGAAACCTTAGCACGCGACTGTCCAAACTAAACGAGCGACCAGAAATGGTGACGTCAACAATCACGTTGCTGGACACCATTTACAGACGAAACATCACATCGACTGGGACTCTGTGACATGTATTACGTATTCTACAGACTACTATCAACGACTCACTTTAGAAAGCTGTTTACTAACTTAGAAGAAACGCCACTGAATCGTAGTCAACAGTTACCGGCACCGATCAAACGACTTATTGGTAGAATCAAGTAAACTAACTACGAGAGAACGACTGGACAACTGGCAATTTGACTAACAATAAACTACTGTTTAACTGTGACAATTGACGGATCGAAAGGCACCAATGACGAGTCTTCGTAGCCAATAACATCAAGGCTTAACTGATAGACGACCAATAACATCGCGACATAATAGACCAATTAGGCCAATAACCAGAGTTTATTACCATATCAACCGACGTGATAGAACTCACTTTGACTCTGAAGATGACTACCTCACAGGTTGTCGAAACGTAAGTCACTGTCAACAACAGTCCTATGCAGAACTACGTTCACCCAGACGAACATACTTAACCTAATTATGAAATGACTCCTGGGTTCAAACCTTTCACAGTTTTACACTTTAGTTGTTAATAAAAAATTGTTAAGATCATAATTATTATATAAGCGTTTACGGCTGCAGGTTTCTACTTTACTTCTTTCGATAATTAATGCTTTGACTTTGGTTTTGGTTCTCCAGTGCAAGTGCTTGCTTTAAACCCGTTGGCTCCAGCTGAAGTTCCTAGGATGTAATAAACTCCGTGTTCACGGTCTCTCGCTTTGAGCTATTAGGCCCCGTCCACAAGTATCCGGATATTTAAATATCCGGAACTTTTTCTTTCTAGATTCAAAAATTTCCACGTCCACACTTATCCGTATTCAAATCGAATTTGCCCGTCCACACGTATCCCACACGTATCCGAATTCACTCTAGTCCCCAGGACTCCTCTGGGAATATTGCAAAAAAGCATGCGTAGTAGACGGGTAAGTGAGAGAACCTGGGAACGAGGTTGCCATCTTGAATACAGTATTTAAGGTAAACTGAGAACTTAACTGGGCTCGATCTTGTTACGTCACCGGTGTTTCTCCTTAGGTTCCTAAATTTTCTCAGTCCTCTTCCTAAAAAAGTCCAGAGTTCCCATTGAAGAAATCCCGTAAAAAAGGGCAAAACATCCGAACAAGATTTTTTTTCTGTGGCGTAAGCGCTCCTCCCCTAAACCCGGGGACTTATATTTGAAACTGTCAATCTTCCCGCGCGTAACGTAATTTCCGGTAAAAATGCACTTCCGGTTCGCTCTTACAAACAATTCTTTTAGAAAAATGGCACAAGAAATAATCTTTAACAACCGGATAAAAAAAAATATCCGAAACTAGCGTCCGCACGATTCCGGATTAATAGCGTATTCAAAAATTTCTATTCTGGAGAGCGGATTCAAAAACATCCGGATACGTGTGGACAGGGCCTTGGTAATAAAGTAAGGAAAAAATAATCAGGCGCCCAGCAAGGGTAGAGCTAGCGCTTGCCAAACTTGCCCCGAACGGTGTTATTCCCGTGCATATGTATAATGCATAATTTATAAAAAAGACAAAAGGACAATTTCCCCTGAGAACAAAACACCAGGCTAAAGATTTCTATGCAGTTCAGAAGCTTCCATATAAGGAATACTAAGCACCAGCTCTTCCTCGGTAAAAAAAATCATGGCGGACAGTAGGACAGTTTAGATCAGACTCGAATGTCTGGAGCTTTCGGAGAAGAAACTACAGAATTTTAGCCATCGGGGCCGAGTTGTTCAAAGCTTGGTTAAGATAACCCAGGATTAGTGCAAGATTTGAATTAAGATTTGAAAGCTTAAAAAGCATTTCAGTTTTAATTTATTTTGTCTACAAGTTGATGATTGGAAGCTCTAAAAATATCAGAGAAAATTATCCGAGAAAAAGCTTTAATGAAAAAGAAACCTGGGTTAAATTTAACCCCGGGTTAAGCGCTAATCGGCCTTCGAACAACTGGGCCCAGGGTTTCAGTGCAAATTAGGTATCAACAATGTCAGGGGTCAACAAAAATTCCCCTCCATTACCGACGTCATGGAACTGTGCTTCCTTCGATTACCCAGCGATATCGGCAAGGTTCGCCTCATGGCGGTCTATAAAACCTCTTCATCCCGGAAAAGGACAGGTAACGTTTTATTTATTAAACGATTGAAACCTAGCTATGACCGATTTGAGGCCCGGGCAAACAGCGATCTTCACACGCAACGAATCCAATGAGCGAGAGCAATAGATTTTGCGCATTAGTATTTGGTTCCTTTCTTCAAACGATTGAAGTTCGATGTTTGAGCCGCGCCTAAAAAAGTCATATATCTCCTATATATACCTGAGTTAATTTTGGTGGCCAGGGATCTTATCCAGCTCTAGTAGGATGAGATATATCGATCTTTAAATTACTGATTATTATTTAATATCACTCAGTCAAAGGTTACCAGTTTTATAGCAGCATGAAAATCTCTTAAAGCGCTCTTCAGCTGCTCTGAGAGATACAGTATTTATTTGGACAGCGAGCGGTATAAATAGCATGAGTAAAAGTAAACAAGCCCCAAATTAAAATAAATTAACACACCTCTCACCGTCTCTTACGCAATGGATTAGAAGCCATCCAAGGAAGAATTTTCTTTCAGCAAATCGTCTGGATAACTTATCGCGCATTAATTGTCTCGAAATCTGCTGTTATCCCATCTAATCAATTCGTCATTTCAGTATGAGTCAAAATACATCAATTACCACCACCTTTACCAATACCTCACCGTCATCTACATGAATTTCGCCTCCAGAACAAAGGAAATTGCGATCTACAGCGCTATCGTGATTGAAGCTGTCTGTAATTGTCGGGGGAAACGTGTTCACAATTGTTCCCTCCACACTGCAGAAGAAGCTCCGCAAGAAAAGTTTGTCTCTGGTTATGAACATGGCATTCGCTGATATGATGCTAGGAGCGGATTCATTACCTTTGTACAATTACTTGCGAGTCGGTTTTCGGCCACCACTATGGAGACAAGATGCTCTGGAACCGCTGGAGAATTTTTTTCCTTTGGTTTGATCTCATTTTCTTGCAGGCCTCCTTAATTTCTGCAGTGTTTATATCTTGTGAAAGATTTTACGGTACACCATCTACTGGCCACTAAAACATCTAACACTGTCGACAAGAGCATACGCCATTGTCATTATTTTAATTTGGACTCTGCTTTTCTTGTTAGCGTATTCTTCAAACTAGTTAGAGACTTCCTTTCAACAAAAACAGGTGTTTACATAATGACAATACTAATTTCGATTTTTCGGCCACCACTATGGAGGAAAAATGCGCCAAGCGATGCTATTCATCAGCAAAACAGAGGCTGCCAAATCTCGACGCCTGACAAACACCATGCTTTTTGTGTCTGCTGCTGCTGTGTTCTCGTGGCTTCCTGACACGCCATTATTCTAAACTTGACGGCGGCAAATATGGTCTCTGTACCTGTAACAACTTTTCTTTATCTTACATTCCTACCTATTTCAACTCCTTTGTTTACATAAAACCTGTATTATACAAGTTTTAATGGACATCCGAACGGCTCAGTCAAACTACCGACGTTGAACCTTCTTTAAAAAATGGTAACAATAAAATAACAATACAAAAAATACAGTTGAAAATAAGGTTCTTTCGTGTGCTTGCCGAATGGCAGGTCATTTATCCATCTGAAATAACATTTCATTTATTACTTGTAAATCTTTCCCAAAGCGTTGCACCTGTTCCTACTGATAAAGTTGCAGAATGGGTCAGCAGCAGGCGTGCATAAAAAGCAGGATTGAAGTTAAACAAAAGCTTTCACAGTAGATCCTCTTCAAAAAGCCGCTTATCAGATACATTCCGCGCTGACCCTTGCAAGTCTTTTACATTAGACTTTTCTTCAAAATCTTAACGTCTGGGTCATTAATAAATTGCTACCAATGACGACAACTGATTCAATTCGCACTAAAATGAAAAGTATGTCAACTATCGTGAGATCCAACAACAGCAACAACTTCAGCTCACTTTCATCACCGGCGCATATAGATTTCCCGTCTCGAGCGGACGAAATAGTAGTTTGCAGCCCTCTTTTGTTTGAAGCTCTCTTCATTGTCACGGGGAACTTGGTCACAAATGTTTTCTTCGCACTAGAGAAGGAGCTCCGAAAGCGGAAAAGCTTGTTTCTGGTTATAAACATGCGTTCGCGGATGTAATGTTAGGAGCTGTATCCGTTCCTTTGTTGTTTACTTAAATGTCGGTTTTCAGCTATGGAGTTTGGACTTCTTTTACCTTCACTTCGATATCATTTTCTTGCAGGCTCCGTTAATTTCCGCAGTTTTTATATCTTGTGAAAGATTTTACGCCGTCTATCGGCCACTAAAACACCGTACATTGTCAGCAAGGGCATACGCCATTGTCATAAGTGTAATCTGGACACTTGCTATTGTTGCCAGCGCGATGTACTTTATTCTTGCAAACTTAAATTTCAGTCATAGCAGCTTATTATCTTTCTGCAATATTATTTTCGATTTTTTTATTCATCATATGTGTCTGTAACTTTTGTATTTGGAGAAAATGTAAAATGAGAACCATCTCCTCTCACCAACAAAACAGAACCGCCCAAAACCAACGCTTGACAAGAACATTGCTGTTCGTATAATCTGCTGCAGCTGTTTTGGCGTGGCTTCCGTATGTAATTGTCGAATATTTATTGAATGTTCACAAGATCTTTCCAGCCTGGCAGGTTTACTACACCAGAATCTTTCTTCAATATTCTAACTCTTTTGCCAATCCAATAATCTACGCTTTAAAATACCTGAATTTCGACAATCATCGATTATGTGGTGTTTTACAAGTCGTGCTATAAATGGGGTGGACACCACAAACAAAAAGGGACGAACAGACACTGTTGCTTTTGATTTATCTAAGGTGAAACAGCTAAGATCATTAACCGATCCTAGTGACACACAGCAGAAATTTGAACATGAATTTATGGACGCCAATTGTGATCAGAAGTTGCAACACTATATACTGCACTATACGAAGCTCAACACACTTTTAATTGCTAAAAAATTGTAAAAATTATATATAAGCGTTTACGGCTTCAGGTTTGTACTTTACTTCTTTCATAATTTTTTTAAACTGCTTTGGCTTTGGTTTTGGTTCGTTCTCGAAATTTCTTAGGATGTCAAACCGTGTTCACCGGTCTCTCGCTTCGAAATATTAGCAATAAGGTAACGAACAAATAAACAGGCACCCAGCATGTGAAAGATTTTTCGCCGTCTATTGGCCGCTGAGGCACCTAACAACGTCAACGAGAGCATACACTATTGTTATAATTATCATCTGGACACTAGCTGCTACTACTACCGCAGTCTACCTCCTCACTGCAAATTTAATTTCCAACAAGGCGGGTTATTATGTTTCTACATTATTATTTTCAATCTTTATCTTCATCCTACGTGGCTGTAACATTGGTATTTGGAGAAAGTTTCACCAGAGAGACGACGCTTTTCTACAACACAACAGTCTCACAAAACCAACGCCTAACAAAAACTTTACTTTTTGTATCTGCCGCCGCTGTGTTTTGCTGGCTTCCATATGTAATTGTCGACTGCTTAAGGTGGCTCGATATAGTTTTTCAAGGTCAATACCTCCCAAGTTTGAGCGTAAACTGGGTCGCCATAAACAAGGATTTGGAAAAATTGACACCACAGTTGTATTAGATAAATATGAAAATTGGTTATGATCAAGGTTGCAATGACATCGGAGTTGTCATAGCAACGAAATGACGCCATTACCTATTTTACTTGCAACAGTATTTCTCGGCACTGGAAACTGTTCTTCCAAAATCGTTTACTGGAGCCTTTACCTACAATAGCTGCCTCGATGTTCGAGACGTTTAAGCGAAATCTGTAAGAGCGTTATCGAGATATTTTGGGATGAAGTTTTTCTGGTTAGAAATACGGTAAAAAATTGACAATCTTGATGTTCGACTGTTATCTGTACTAAACGAAGCCCTTTTGACATGCAATTTCACCTCATAGTAATTTCAATCTTTTTAAAAACGTATGTGAAAGATCATGGAGATACCTCCAGCCGATTGCTAGAAAGGAGGATTTGATTAGTATGTATCAAGGCACTCTTGTTAGCAGTGATGTAAACATTTCGGTCTACTTTAACAAATTAGCGAATAATTTTTAAACCACTCGATAAATTTTTTAGAAAATTTAAGAATCTTGAGATTAACTCTCCTTTTATATGACCTCTTAGTTTCAAGATTATTGATATATTGTAAGGCAGTAAAATAAGGGCTTGAATTCGTTAACATTTTGTCTGAAATTTTGTGTTTACAAGTGAGAGCCTCTCATTATTCAGGGTATTGTCTCCCAGTTTCATATTTTCGTGCATAACAATAGCTAGCAGTTTTGCATATGTCAAATGCATTGTTAGTTACTGCTGTTCACGTGAAAATGAAACTTTGAGACAATACCCCCGAATAACAAAAGGCTCTCACTTGTAAAGACAAAATTTCTGACAAAATATTAGCGACTTGTAGCCCTTATTTTACTAGCTTACAATACATCAATAATCTTGAAACTAAGAGGTCAAATAAAAGGACGATTTATCTCAACACTCTTAAATTTTTTAGAAAATTTATCGAGCGGTTTAAAAATTATTCGCTAATTTGTTAAAGTAGACCGAAATGTTTACAATACGGCTAACAAGAGCGCCACGATACGTACTAATCAAATCCTTCTTTCTAGCAATCGGCTGGAGGTATCTCCATGATCTTTCACATACGTTTTTAAAAAGATTGAAATTACTATGAGGTGAAATTGCATGTCAAAAGGGCTTCGTTTAGTACAGATAACAGTCGAACATCAAGATTGTCAATTTTTTACCGTAATTCTAACCAGAAAAACTTCATCCCAAAATATCTCGATAACGCTCTTACAGATTTTGCTTAAACTTCACGAACATCGAGGCAGCTATTGTAGGTAAAGGCTCCGGTAAACGATTTTGGAAGAACAGTTTCCAGTGCCGAGAAATACTGTTGCAAGTAAAATAGGTAATGGCGTCATTTCGTTGCTATGACAACTCGGATGTCATTGTAACCCTGATCATAACAAATTTTCATCTTTATCTAATACAACTGTGGTGTTAATTTTTCCAAATCTTTGTTTATGGCGACGTAGTTTATGCTCAAAATTGGGGGGTACTGAGCCTGAAAAACTGTATCGAGCCACCTTTTAACTGAGGTACTCGAAGTCCCTGTACCTAGAAAGGTTTATTATGCCGTAATCATGCTAAATTATTTCAAATCTAAATCCATATCTTAGTTCTTCAGTAAATGTAATGTACATCAACATTTTAGACGTTTTCACAAACAGAACAATTTTGTGCGTTTCTAGTGCGCGGACAAATTAGCCTTAGCTTTGACCTGAATCTTCTAAGAAACCTTCCTGTTCATCAGTAAATTGATCGATTTTAACTCCACCCACCGCCACTTACCCCCAGGTCACACTCGCGCTAGAATCGTTTGACCGACCAAACTTGGCATTGCTTGCTTTCTTAATAACGAAGGTGGAGTTGCTTAAACTTCAAAAGAACCGCAAAAGAACCTTTAACCTTCAAAAGAACCGAGTGCTCTTGATCTGAGCTAGATAAACAATTGACCAATCAGGACAAGCACTGTTTGGCCGCTTGATCTTTCCTTTATTTTGGCGCATTAACAAGCGCTCGAGGACTCCGTCTTCGTTTCTCAAGGACTTCGTCAACTCCATCTCCCATTCCGTTTAGCGAGGTGCCGAGACAGTTTACAAATTTATTTACCGGAACCCCGGGGGGGGGGGGGTACTGCCGTATGTGCCACTGTGAAGGGTATGGTTTTCAAGCAGTTTACTCTAGGATAGGGTATATAAATCAGAGCGTTTGGCTCTAGAATAGGGTATCATTTTTCAGGAAACTGATCAGTTGGTTGAAGTTTTTATCTAGACTAGGTACACAGCAGCTACACTAGGATAGGGGGATTTGGGGAGTTTACTCTAGTATAGGGTAGCAAAATTCAGCTGAACTAGCTCTGGTAAAGGTTAAGGGTTCCAGGTTGCCAGCGGCACATCCCCACCCAGAAATTCCTAAAGTACCCCCCGGGACCGGAACGAGTTATCCACCACCTTTGGCGCCTCATGTTGTATTTTCAAGACTATATGCCGATGGTTTTACACCAAACCTTTCTGGTGATTCAGCTGCAGCAAGTGTTCCATACGCAGACCAAAGAGTGTTTCAGGAGACGACATTAGTTCGCTTTCTTCGTAGTAAAGCCCATCTTCTTTGCTCGCGTGCGCGTAAAGTGCGAAAAAAGGTAAAGAAAAACGGGAGCATTGAGGCAAGCTGTTGTTCTTTCAATGTGACCAGATCCCGCTTGCTCGATCTCTAGCACGTGCTTAGGTTTGCGGGTCAGACGTCACAAGCAAGCATGCTTCAGAGTTATTTCAAGCGCGAGTGTGACCGAGTGGGTAATAACCTGATTATTTTTCTTGGAATTTCAGTTTTAATTCTTTGATGCTTGGCGGATGCGTCTTATTGCGGTGCATTACGCTTGGAAGTTAAGCTCATACGAGATAGAACTGTTAAGCCTTTTGGTCTCAGAATTTTCCCAAATAACTTCGTGTGTCGCAAAAACCGGCTAGTAGGTTATTCAAAATGGCCTCTGGCAAAGCCAAAGGTGTCGATGAAATGACCTTCATGGAGCTGTGCGAAATGATGAAGGCTCTTGGTTTATCGGACGAAGGGGTGATGGAATTGAAGGACGCTAGGTCCCTAATAAAAACCACAATAAAGGCAGAAAAGACGACGAACTGGTCACCAGGAAAGGTACGGTATTTTGTGGTAAAATTTCAGAACGAACGAATCTTAGCTCGGGTATTCAATTGCTTGCATGAACGTAACGCTATTTAGTGATCACTATCTCGCATGAGGCCATGCGAGGTTATAAGGCGAAAATAAGTTTAGAATTTTTTCGTTAATTTCATTCTTAGGATTCGTGTACTAACCCTCAAGATGGACGGCTTTTTTCCCTTTTGATGTGTAAGAAAAGAAAGGCTATGGATTTTTGCCCTGTACCGAGGCAATCGAAACATCATAGGCACAAATTAACAATATGTATACTCATCATGACTCTTCTAGTGTTATTTGAAGAATAATTCTCGACTAGGATGTACTTTTTCATGAAAAAAGTTCTCTACACGTTTTTATTATCATGTAATAAACAAGAAATGTGAAAGCGAAAGTCTTCCGCTTCCTAGTCGATCGGTTCCATCACACTGATCACGTTGCAAAGCTTCGATGTCAACCGAAGATCACCCAAATATCTGACCGCTGCACTTCGCCGTGCCGGATTATTCCGATCTGACAGAACTATAACAGTGCGAAGTAACGAACAAAAGTCAACTATTCGTTTGGATTTTCATTCTTAGCGTTTGAGCTTAGGAAGATAGTCCGAGGGTCTACGAGGCTGACAATTTAATAATCGCCACTCCGCACGTTTGAAGAAAGCGGTTCCTATTTTGTCTGTAAGAGATACCAAATACTAGTCGAGATACTAAAGGTAAGACGGTTGGTCAAAGCCACGTAAACCCGGAGAATCACGCAGTCTGTCAGTTAATGCATTCTTTTATATATCTGTTATCATTTCGACATTAATAATAGATATGATAGTGTGAATCAGAACTATAGTTCATCCCTCCCCCTCCCCTTTATTAAATCGATATTTCCGAGAATCGCTTTGTCATGAGTATTGGCTTCTATTCTTAACAACGGAAGTTTGAGGACTGTGAATATCTCAGTCTATTAGTTTTTTAGCAATAACAATGGTTTGTAGCAAAGTGAAAGATATCGACGATTTCGAGACCCGTGCTGGAAACTGTAAGGACTGGACGACATGAAAGGCCTAAATACAAGAATTCGGGGTAAAGACAAAAACACGTCGATTAAGCTGGTCGGCAAGAGAGGTACGAAACTAACTGAACCAGGAGCCGATTGTATCGAGCGAGTTGATACTTGCAAAACTACTTGCCCTGTATTGATCTTACATTCGATCGAGATAACTTGAACCTCTTTGGCTGACCTTTAATTCACGCTTCGAAAAATGAAAATAACCAAATAAAAATTCTTTAAGTTTACCCATCAATGCGTTATACACAGTGGAGTATTCCAGTGTTGAGAAAGTGATTCATTTAAGCAAACTTCATCCAGTGTTGTTTATTGGTGCATGACCGCAAAGCATTTTTAGGTAAGTTTCGGGTGGATATTATTCGTCCCAGCACAAATACTATAGATGAACACCAGTTTAGAAATATTTTGCCCTCTAAAGTGGTTAACTGGAGAAAAAAATCTTAGGCGAACCCATGGCCAAAACACCTTTTTTTATACACCTTGTTTTTTTTTTGCCTTTTGTTTTTTTCTCCCGGTTTTACTACACGGTAATTTTTAGGGAGTTATTATAACTCCAAAAATGGAGTAAAAATTTTAGGTACAGGATAACCCCATTTGTGGGGTTATTTTAACTCCTAATTTAACTCCGAATTTGGGGTCATTTTTACTCCTGAAAAAGAGTTCTTTTTACTCCCAGTCTGGAGTTCAAATTACTCCGAAATGGGGTTACTTGTACTCCTTACATGGGTTGTTTTTACTCTTTTTGGAGTTAATTTAACTCTGAAAGTGGAGTAAAAATTTTAGGTACAGGATAACTCCTTTTTGGGGGTTATTTTAACTCCTCAATATCTGGGGTCACTTTTACTCCTGAAAAAGAGTTCTTTAAACTCCTTTTTGGAGTTAAAATAACTCCACGAAAAATAACTCCACTGTCATGAGTTAAATTAGCCCCACTAGAGGAGTTATTATAACTCCCTGAAAATTACAGTGTATAGTTTTCACTAAGACTTTAATTGCCCCCATTATAACAAAAACAATCCAAATCAGTATTTTATTTCATCTGAAAAATACTGTACAGTGAAACATGCACGTGTCACTCATTATTGTGTCAGGTTAGTGACACAGAGGAGAGGCACAGATAAAAACCAGAATTGTTCAGGCTAAGATTTTGAAAGAACCTGATGAAGTACAAACGTTAAAACAGATCGCTATGGAGTTCTTAAAGTCAACTAATCATTCTAATGGCAAAAAAGTTTCTATTGGCCTAAATTGCAGTCATTTAGACATAACAACATGCATATTTTGTACAAACATTTAAAACCACCAACATTCTTCCAAAAAGTCCTTTTTCCTTAAGAAAATAAGAACCTCGAATGTTTGAGAACCTAAACAGCTTAATTTCCAAGAAACAGAAAATTTATAAGAGCCTTTTGAGGCTAACTTCGAAAAGCACCTATTACTTAGTTTTTACTGTATACTACTAAATGTAAGAACAGGGGGGGGGGGGGAAGAAGAGTTAGGGTTAGGGTTAAGGTTAAGGTTGGGGTTAGGGTTAGGTTAGGGTAAGGACTAGAGATAGGGTTAGGGTTAGAAATCAGATTGGGTCGAGGTTGGGGTTAGGGTTAGGAATAGGTTAGGGTTAGGTTGGAGGGTTAGGGTTAGACGAGCAGTCTCAACTGATTTCAATGGTCATAACACATGAGTTGATCGACTGAGTTAAACGTTCGCCTTGTCAGGAAAAGGGTGTTACGTTAAGCTGGTTAGGGTGATAGCTAAAGTTGAGCTAAGGCTTAGGGTTAAATAAGGATAAAGGTTACAAACAAGAAGTACGGTTTGTTGAGGGTTAACGTTTGAGGGACTTCTGGGCAGGATACCAAATTACGTTGCGTTACATATCAATTACATCGCCCTACTGAGCGTAGGATTGAATTTCAAAAGACGGGTCAGGAGGTGAGAAATACAGAGATGTAGTTTCAATATAGGCGATTTTCGAAGACTAATCACTGGTCAAGCAAGTAGTTTTGAATTAACGTTATCTTACAAGACGTTTCGCTTCGCTTTCTTCGTGTTTGACCACAGCAGAGCACAGATAATATAAACATTTCAGAGAGTAAATATTCCAGCTCCGAGGGGGCGGGTAAAACCAACGGCCACATCTGAAAGAAAAGGACAAAAGGAAAACCTTGTTTAAAGAAAATTCCTCAACACGTGTTTAAAAAGTAATATATCTCTTCTACATCATTTTCCCTAGATCAGTTTCATCCTGCAATGGTTTTATAATCGCTGTACCGGTGCATAAAGCAGATTAAAAACATTGTACCGAACATTCCGGAGAACCAAGCATAAATGGCGCTCGTCGTCGCGACGGTGCTAATAAAATAGCACGGGAACTTTTACATGCTTTGAGGAAAAATAGTTACTCTTCCGCGATCCGATCAGCATTTAGCTTGCAATGCCAACAATCAATTGAAAATGAACGACAATTCAGCCTGTGCAGTAGGACGGCGGCTCTTTTTAAACACAGTAAATTTCCAGAGTCGCTCGACATGACCAAAATTAAACCTTCGCTATACGAAACCACAGACTTTGATTTGAACTACACTTTCACGACTTTGTAACATAACCTTTCCTGGCAAAAAGCCTGCTACTCACCGTTGTTGCTCGCTTATTCAAAGATCAGCACCTCCGTCGTAGAAACTGAAACACAACAACAGAACAGTCTCACTGTAATGGTCAAATATTAAACATGTTTTTAACCTTTCTCGCAGTGCATTCTGGGAAATCCGTGTTCAACTCGTGCGGGACACATTACATCCTGGCAATAACAACACAATTTAAAAGTCTCCAGCAAGGCAAAAATCACAGCCAAAAACTTCGTTGGCCCTCTTTTCTTATGTCCAAACTAACCAATTTGCCCCTTATTGCCTGCTGGAGACTTCTTCACGATGTGCAGAGCAAGGCAGAGACGTTATACACCATCCACCGGATGGTCTCTCGGATTGTGCCCGAAGCTCGGTTCTTTGAGCAACGAGCGCCCATTTAAGCCTTCCCGGACTTAATGATGTCCCAGGCACTTTGCAAACCGTGGAAATAGAATTTCTTGCCAAACTCGGCTCATATTAGTCCCCGTTTCGCACACGCTCCGATCAAAACCTCTCCACTCACGAAGAGAGCCGTTGAAAGGAGAAAGATACCGCGCAAACTCGAACCTTTCAAAACTAGAACCGGTTCCCCTCGGACAAAAAAAAACCGGAAGTCCTTCCTAACGCAAGTGAAAAGAAAACAAGAAATAAAATAAATAATAAACTTACTTCTGTTGACTTCCACGCTGCTCCTCCCTGGTTTTCTTTAATGAAAAATATCTATGATAAAAAATGGCATTTCATAAAATTAATTTACATACATAATATACACGGTAATTTTTAGGGAGTTATTATAACTCCAAAAATGGAGTAAAAATTTTAGGTACAGGATAACCCCATTTGTGGGGTTATTTTAACTCCTAATTTAACTCCGAATTTGGGGTCATTTTTACTCCTGAAAAAGAGTTCTTTTTACTCCCAGTCTGGAGTTCAAATTACTCCGAAATGGGGTTACTTGTACTCCTTACATGGGTTGTTTTTACTCTTTTTGGAGTTAATTTAACTCTGAAAGTGGAGTAAAAATTTTAGGTACAGGATAACTCCTTTTTGGGGGTTATTTTAACTCCTCAATATCTGGGGTCACTTTTACTCCTGAAAAAGAGTTCTTTAAACTCCTTTTTGGAGTTAAAATAACTCCACGAAAAATAACTCCACTGTCATGAGTTAAATTAGCCCCACTAGAGGAGTTATTATAACTCCCTGAAAATTACAGTGTATAACCTTTCTACATTTTACGTTGATAGATAGTCGGCCATAAGGCATGTTTGCGCACTTCAAATACGTGGAGCAACAACTGATTTTGATATTTGTAACGCCCAGTCTTTCGATCTCTTCAGAAACAATTACAGTTTTTCGAAAGGTGACTGGAAGTATTTGATGATAATTAGTTGATAAAGTAGTTTGTTCTTTTTAGGATGCAAAATTCTTACAGTTAAGATTACTGCCCGAAAGTTTAGCTGCTAGGGATACAGGGGATTTCTAGTACTCCCGTGAAGACACTCGCCTCGCGCGTTTCCTATTTATACATTTTTGCCTTTCTCTCTCGTTTTGAACTCGATATTTAAGGCTCTTCTACGCTCGTAAACTCTCCCTGTCTTTTTTGTGCGTCAACGTTCACACTGCAACTTCAGTCAAAGTGTTGGAATTCTTCGAAGAAAATGGGTGGATTCTTAGCGCCCCAAGGTGGGTGTGGGAACGATGTAAGCATTCGAGATGACAATCCACAGTTTGGCCATTCTCTTTATATTTTGTTTTTAGTAAGTTGGATTGTATGGCTCTTGATTGTAGTTAAGAACATGGAAAGCAGGAAAAGCGACAACTGGCGAAAATAAGTCTGCGTTCATAAGCTAGTATGAACGCTGAAGACCTTTTTTCTGTACATTCCTCAGGCCTTCACCATTGTATCAAAAGCTAAAGAGGACTATGACAGGAAAAGAGACAAGCTTTTGGAATATTACACCAAGTCCGAGGCGATACTGACTGAAGCGTGCAAGGGATTGCCTGTATTGCAGAAATTCATCGACAACTTTGAAAAGCGCATTGAACATCTAAAGCAAAAGGAATATTTCCTGTTTGTCACAGGTACCACTAATTTACGTTTTACTGCATGAAACTAGTTTTGCTGGAGTTAACCTATGTAGATTAGTAAATTTGTAATCAGATTAATTTTTTAAGTGCGATAACTCTCATAGTCTTTGGACCCCTAAAATTTCGTACGAAATAGGTCGATAAGGAAAATTACGTCACTTCCATTTGGCCCACAGGAAGTTAATAGATTTAGCCAATTATGTGCCTAGTTCCAGCCCCCACCGTGTTTTGATCTTCACGCAAAGATTTTTGAAAAACTTGAAAATATGGCCATCTGATGCGGCAATGATTTGTGGCGGCGTTTGCGAAGAACGAAGCCTTATTCAACCAAATACAAGCCAAGCAAATTATTTTGAAGGATTCTAGAGGATAACAACCCAAAAAACCCGCGAAAATCAAGGTAAGAATCTCTGTGGGGAATGCGCCGTCGTCGGCTCTCTGGCACACAATTCTCTTAAAACGCAGTGAATTCCGTCCCGCTGAGCTCAATTTTGCCCTCAAAGCCTTGCTTATTTTGATGAATTCTATCAGTAAATCCATGTTTTCTTGTTTTAAACTCGATATTTCGCCAAGAAACTAAAATATAAAGCGTCTTTCGAAGGGCAACATCCACCATGTGTCGAGTGCCATTATGCTAATTAGCTCTGACGTCATTGCATAATGTGACAGCGTCAGAAAATAAATTTCTAGGAAATCACTAGTCGCAATATATTTTCAACCGATTTTTTGAGCTGTTTTGCTTAGATATTGAAGAAAAAAAATCGTTTTGACTGCATTACACAAAATAGACAACTCTCCTGGCAAAGTTACATTCTTTAATAAAGTTTTAAAATAATTATGCAGAAATATGCCTTGTAATTTTTTTTTGCGAAATATTATGGGTTTCCTGAGACCGAAATATTTTTTTCTGAAAGTTTAATTTTTGCCCTTTCTAATGAGGTATATATAGCTCTATGAAACTGTAAATAACAGCAGAGATATAATTTTTTAAAGTTACATGGTCAAAAATACTTAAAATAAGTTCCGAAGACAATTGCAATAAGGCAAGCATTCAAAATATGAGGGAAAGAGTGAATGTATAATATGTTGTTTTTAGTAATAGTCAATGGTGTCATTCTAAAAGTCAACTCGTGTGGTTGATTACTCAATATATTGTTTAAATCGAGCCCGTCAAAGTCAATACTTCCTGCCCCACCATCAATTCCATGTAAGTTCAACCGTAGAAAAAATTTGCAAAGGAAATTTCACGCCCTATTTTTTTGTTTTGTTTGTTTGTTTTTTGTTTTTTCGAGTATGCACACATGCATGTAACTTCTGGTGGGGTGTTTTTAGCGGAGCCCCATGGTTAAGAAAATTTGGTAATCTATCCATCCGAGAAAATTTGTTATGACGTCAGCGTACGACCGAACGCTGACCGTACAGACTCTGGGGGAGGGGGAGGGGGAGGGGAGTCAGGAGTCAGCCTGTCTGAGGAGCAGTATGAAATGGCTGAGGTGAAAAGTTTGCATTTCAAGCACCCCGCTCGTTTCGGCGGTAAATCACATGGCCGCCCGGACGTTTAAAGAAAAAAAACAAATCTTTCTTTCCACTAAATTTTAATGTCCACATTAACTTGGATAACAGGAAAAGAGCTAGAGCGAGAAATGAATAACAATGGAGATCAATTTCGTTGGAAGAAAAGCATGAAAATTATATAGCGGCGGTGAGAGTGTGCTGCACGTGCAAAGTTGTTTTTTTGCTAATTAGAAAAAAAAAGTGTGCTGCACGTACAAAGTTTTTTTTTGCTAATTAGAAAAAAAAGTGTGCTGCACGTGCAAAGTTTGTTTTTTGCTAATTAGGAAAAAAGTGTGCTGCACGTGCGAAGTTTGTTTTTTGCTTATTAGATCTGTTGTTATTGTCTTTTTACCGTTCTCGTTGTTTTCACCTTGTCTATAGCATTTTCTTTGAGAAAACTATAAATATTAAAGAGAGCTTCGCTTTTAGCCCTGGCTAAATCTATAATGTAAAATTCCGAAAATAAGCCCCTCCCTGTATAAGCCCCTCCAAATATAAGCCCCCCAAACCGGTAACGCAAAAAACCCCTTCATTAAATCGCCCCTCCAAATATTAGCCCCCCGGGGGCTTGTACTTGAAAAATTGCCCTCAAATACAAAGTAAAACAAAGCAAAAACGGTAAATTTACTTCCAACTATAAGGCTAGCCCAAACGATTTTGAAACGCAAATTTCCCTCCGTAAATAAGCCCCTCCGAATATAAGCCCTTCCAACAATAAGCTCCTCAAAAAGGGCCTTTGAAAAATATAAGCCCCGGGGCTTATTTTATGTGAATTTTACCGTTTATTATTTTTAAATATTTTATTTTATTTTATTTTATTTTAGGCGAGACGTCTGCCGGAAAAAGCCTTCTGATTAATCTTTTCCTGGGAGAGGAAATTCTTCCATCCGCACATACCCGAGCTACTTCCACCATATGCGAGATAAGGTATGGGGAGCAACGAAAAATTAAGGCCTATTTTAAAAGTAAGGATCCTGCAACAGGACAGCCAACCAAGGAAATATCCCTTGAGCCGCCTTCAGAAAGTTCTGAACAAAATTACGTTGAACAGATCTCTCCTTTTGTTAGCGAGAATGCGTCACTTTGTACGAGGATTGAACTCTTTTGGCCTCATCCACTTTTACAGGTGATTATATTTTCATTGTGTTTTATACCTGAAGTAAAAATTAATCCTTGAGTGTTGTATTTTTCTCTACAATTAAGTTTTTGTTCACTGGAAATAACTCTGCTTGGCTACCGTGCAGAAGTTCAAATGGAGAAAGTCTCAGACCATAGCTCCTCTGAGTTTAAACCCATATACCGTGTCAGTGACACAAACCTTTGTCTAAAATATCCATAGTATTGTTGTTGTGTCTAAAGGATAAAAAGCACTAAAATAGGTCTTGTTCATTCCTGGAGCATAACCTGTTGACCTATTGATTGTGCACAGACACTTCACTTGATTAACAATTTGGAAATTTCATCAGAATTGATGTACATCATAACTGGCTTATAACTCTAAACTAGCGGACCTAAAACCTTACGATGTTTCAATTTAAGAAAAATTGTCCCCTCAAAAAATTGGTTATTAGGTCCACCCGTAGGAATGAGCTTAAGCGGCTGGCTTCACTTGTTCAAACGTTCAAGCGAGGGAGTGTGCAAATGACCGTAATCTATTCTCCGGTGCCTGAAGTTCGGCAATCTACACATTATACTCTTTTTTATATGGCTTAATCCGCGAGCGGGCAAGATGAAGCGAATCCTGCGTTCTGATTGGCTACCAGAGCAGGCAAAATGGACCCATTTTGCTCGCTCGGGATTTCCCGCGTTGGTCACGTCAGAAAAAGTTCTATTTTTGGCCATGTAATAAACCCTTTATTGATCAAGCTTGTTTGGTCAAGGTGGCTGGATAATGGCCTCGTTGTTTTCTGCGTTTTGATGTCTCTGTCAATAAAAAAGCAAAAAAGAACTTGACCAATATCCAGCCATCCTGTCCGAACAAGCTTGGTCAATAACGCAAGCCATATATCTAAACAGCGCACGCCGGAGGACAATTTGTGGCAGAAGAAAAATACCTCTGCTCTTTTTAAACCGCTCAACGTCAGACCGACAACCACGTCTAATTAAACTTTATTTATAGCTCCGATAGTATATTGTAATTTAAATTTTCACATTAAGATGAGAAAAGAAAGTGTCCGCACTGAGCAGTCGGCCTTGATTCAAATGATTTGCGTCCCCGGTTTTCAGCTTCAAAACCTTTTCAGCGATTTCCCATCTCATATGATCTATCAAGTGATTCAGACTTTAAAATCTTCAACGTTTCACTTTTAATCGCTCTTTTTGCAGACGAGTAACATGAAGGGAAACTTTGCTCTATCATACTTCAGGTTGTCATGAGTGAATTGATAATTTTGGTAAAACACGGTAGTCAGTTATCGACTTTAGCGAGCATATATATGATAAAAAAATTGACCTCTTTGCTGGAACCAACAGCGCTCGCACATGCTCTGATTGTCTAATACAACACTTGCGCATGTTGTGATTGTCTCGCCTTGACCGAGTTGACCCGGCTGGGTGAGCCAGTGTTTGTATGGAGAAAAGTTGTCCCGTCTGGTAGGGTGACCCTACCATTGAAAAAGGGTGACGCAGGACACCCTTCTAGCCAAGCCAACGTATTGTTTCTTTAAAACGATTCGCCACATTTCCACATTTTGTAAGGAAATGTATGAAACGTTGGCTCGCCGAGGTTAGCTCGGGTAGGCGGATGACCATTTTCCCACGGACAACTTTTCTCCATTTAAAAGGGGCCTAATGGTAGTAAAAGTACAAGTAGTTTGGAGTATAAGTAGTGGTAGCACAACGCAGCAATGATAGTGGTAGTATCGCTTAAAACGTAAAAAAACTAAGTCTTATATGTCTTTAATTTTAGAAAGGCATAGTGATTGTTGACAGTCCTGGCGTTGGGGAATCTAAAGAGTTGGATGACGTGGTGTACCAGTATCTCCCTAAAGTCTTTGCTTTCATTTTTGTCCTTTCTGCCGCAAACTCTGATGGAATTCAAAAAGATACAGTAAGTATCCTAACCGCTTACATTATTTTTTGCCAACTTTACCTGATTTGATTACGTAAATCGACCCATTTCGTGTACCAGGCCTTTGCCAAAGCAAAAGAAGGAATTGCCTCAATATCAGGGAACTTCGAGTCACTTTTGTCTTTGCTGTTGTGTTGTTAAATGTTTAAATTTTTGTCTTGGATAAAACAGCAGGATATGGATGTCATTTTATAAAAAAACTTTCAATTGTCTCAAGGCTGTGCTATAAGTAGACTCAGTCTCCAGTCGTAGGTGTCTAGCTGCGCCCGCGGTACTACCCACAGGCGCACCGAGACACCCGCGGCTGGAGACTGAACCTAATTTATAAGATGGAGATTTTTAGAGAGGAGAAGTCATACGCCACGTTGCCATGATAGCAAAATTTCGGGATCTCAACAAGCTTCAACAAACCATAGTCCTGCAAATATGGCAGGAAGAAACGAAAAGTCTTCCCCTTTCTCTAATGTCGTACCATTTGCGAAGATTTTTCGAGACAACTAAGCGAGGAATAATTGTTTTCGGCTACTTCTGGTGAGTCTATCAGCCAATCAGATCTTTCAGATTGTTCTAAGAGTCAACCAGTCACTACGCGCATATTGTGACCGATCACTGGTAGTCTACTTGTCGTGACTAATCTTGAGACAACAAACTGTAGGCCTGCTTCTTTCCTTGATTGTTTTTCCTTTCTTGCCTTATCAGTCAGAGATAAAACTCTGATTGATAAGGCAAGGAAGGAAAAACATAAAACAAATATTCCTCGCTTGGTTGTGGCAACAATCTTCCCAAATGGTACGACATTAGAGAAAGGGAAGGATTTTGCCGTCTGAATTTTTATTTTGTGTTAAACGTGCCGATGCTTTGGAGTCCTGCAACTCCTGTTCGTGACAAAGTACCACTTAAATACTCTTTAAAGCCATCCGCCTATTCTACAAATCCAGTTAGAAGCGTTTTGTAAAGCACAAGGTTGAGCCAGCGTTGCAATGGTCAGCTTGGTGGTGAGCCGCAAGAAAGCGAGGCAAAATGTCGAGAATATAACCGGCATCTGAGTGAAATAGGTCAGCATACTGAGCATACTGAGCGAACAGTAATAATGCCTGAGTTCCTCGGTCTTCTTAAAAACAAGGACCTCGCGCTTGGTCATCATGCTTAAGAAGACTGAGGAGTGAGGGCATTATTCGATCTAACGGACCTTTTCCATTGTTTTAAAACCATTTACAACATAGCTAGAAAACTTCGCCTAATAAAATTCAATTTTCGAGCGTGCTTCATATTCCTATTGAGCACGCTGATGACGTCAATAAACTATTCGTAATTCCTCGAGTTGTTGTGAGCTTAGTAATCCTGAGTCTCCTTTAGTGCATCCATAACTCAGCAATAGACAATGAAGCGTTCACCACGTGTTTTATGAGGAAATTTAAGAGGAAACGTTTGAATTTGTTAACCGATAGTAAGGAAAAGAGGTGAGTGTTGTTGTTGTTGTTGTTGTCATCTCCGCGAGCTGTGCGGGCTATGGCGTGAGATCATTCTTTGCAAACTTGTTTTCTCTCAATAATAATTTTTCGATAAATCAATAGTTTTCCGGCACCTAAATATGGTTTTTACAATCATTTTAGAGTACACTTTCTCTCAGTTTCAGGATAAAAACATAAGATTAACTGTGAGGAAAAAAATATATAGTCACGTAAACATTGACGCGTACCTCTTTGAGCGCGCCCTACAATAATAAAATTTTAAGTTAACTGCTGCATTGATCCCTTTGATAATGTTATAAAACAATTAGTTCATGCTGCAGCTGTGCCTATGTCAAGATATTGCGCAGCTGGGAAGTTTGGAGAGCACGAAAGAGGCTAGAGTTGCACTCGGCTGCGTCTCGTGCAACTCTTACGCCTCTTTCGTGCTCTCCAAACTTCCCGCGTGCTCAATATCTCGACATACGAACGCTGACGCATGAACTAATTGTTAAATTTAGCACAAATATATCTTGCAAATTGGGCTCAAATTTTCAGACAAAATTGTTCTGCTGCAGCTAAAGCTTGATCAGAAATTGATGAGCGCATGCTATTGAGACAAAAACAGCTGCAACCAAAGATTTGCTTATTTTGTCACGAACAACAAACATTACACATTAGGTCACATGGGTTCATGACTACGCATTGATCATAACCATAAGAAATGTACGCAGATATCACTCGTAACTTGTCTTAACTAAAGGCAGAAAATTATTAGTTTTTGAGTGTCTTACTAAATAAAACTTACCTGTAATTTCGTTATAAATTATTTGTATGATTTTTTCCACTTTTCAGATCAGAAAATTATTTGAAATGGTAATGAACGTTTTCAGAGTTTTGAAACAAGAAGCCAGAGAAAATCTGGCCACTGCGCTCCCTATGGAAGAAGGAATGTGCGGAATGACGAATGTTTTGCAGGAATATCTGTTAACAAAGTGCGCCTTGTTTGTGTCTAACAAGTGGGACGAAGTTCCAAAGGGAGAATTTCAAAATGTCAAGGAAGTTTCCATCAGGAAATTGAAGGAGATCTGGCCCGGCTTTGATCCCAAATCACAGCTTATTTGCATGTCAGCAAAATATGCCAGAGTAGCTCAGCAGTACAATGTCGCAACAGAAGATTTTAACTCGTTGATGAATGGTATGGATGGCTTGATCACCAAATGCATTAACGCCAGACTAGAACTTAATTGGCGGTAAGGTTTAGTTTACTTAGGTATAGCCTGCGAATACAGCCGTTTCTCCTCGCTCTTCGCCGCTTGGGAAGTTTCGCGAGGAGGAGCGCAGACTTTCCTCCTCGTGAAACGTCCCACGGGGCGAGTAGCGAGGGGAAACGGCTGTTTTCGCAGGCTAACTTAGGTATATCAAGAAAGGATACTTATTCCTCTTTTAAGGTGGCTCATCCAGATACTAATTTCCTCTTTCTAACGATGACTCTACAAAGTATTATTTTTTGACCTCAAACGCACTAAAAAAATTCCAATGGGCAAATGCGACGGTTATACGCGTATGCTGCAAATGAATCCATCCTTCATGTACTTTCTTTTGTATATCCGCAAATTTCGTCCCATTTGATCATCGTTAGTTTTTCTTAAAGTGTATATGACAGAAATTTTTTTATTTGCTTGATAGAATCTATACAGTGTTTTGATAAGGAAAGCAAAAAAAATTTTTCGATAGCGATTTTTCTTCCCCGTGTTTTAACCTGCCAAAAACGTGAAATTTCACTTCCGGTGAGCTACAAAACCGCGCTAGCGAAAACAGAAGACTGGGAATGATTATGACGTCATTTCAGGACATTCTATTTCGCGGGAGGCAAATTACCTGGTCATTTTCTTATTCGTGTGGCAGTGTTTGGAGAATGTTTTTTGAGTTTCCCTGACCTTTTGAGATCAGAAACAGCAGAAATCAATAAAAAGTCGCTTAAGCTCGAATTTAATTGACTGTGAAAAAGAATAATGAGTTTTGAAAGCGGTACGGAACAGTCAGACGTGGAATCGATCGGGTCGCGCACTCACATCTGCGAGACAGAACTAGGATCAGACGAAGATGAAGAAGATATGTACTATTCAGGTCCAGAGGGACCGTATATAGATGAACCTATTGCAGACGAGGAATGGCTAAACAGAATACAACCGAGAACTAGAAGAAATTTAAAGGAGAAACCAGGAGTTACAAAACCGCTTTGACAGGATTGTCGAACCCGAGACTTGGTAAGTGTTCGCTCAATTTCTCACCTTTTATTAAATTATTAGCCTGAAAAATCTTATCGTACTAAGATCATACCTTGCCGATAAAAAGAAAAGGATAAAAGTTGTATTCTTCAACTTAAATACTACGTTCCTTCTTTTTAATTTCAAAGGTGCCCATGTGGCAATTGTGCTCTTGATCGGCCGCAAAATCCATAATCATGGCTATGTTCTAAGACAAATTGAAGGGAGCCCAGTGCCCTGAACCTGTGAAATCAAGGATGCCTAGCATAATATTATAATCTCTAAGATTTTCTTGTCGCCGTAGAGCAGAAGTTATGTGCTAGGGGTCACCATGTGCTGTTAGAACACAGCCCTATCTGAGGCTAGCTAAGCCTTCTGCCCCTCTCAAGTCACTTTTTTCTTTGGGAAAATCTTTTATTTTTTTGGACATCTAGGGATATATATTGTTATCAATATTACTGTTATAATCAAGAAAATGATAAATATAGCCATTAAAGCAACATATTACATCTCTTGTTGAAGAAATAGGAACTGGGATAGCCCAGACTTAATGCAATTTTGATTTCTTTTTTTTTTTTTTTTTTGGCTTTTGTTTTGTTTTTGTTTTGTTTTTTTCTTTTTAATAATCCAAACTCAAGCAGCATTTGTAAATTGCCTATACGTAGCGAGATTTACAATTATACATTCAAAAAAACAAATAAAGTTCCCATAATTTATTATTATTATTATTATTATTACTGTTATTGTTACATATTATTATCATTTTATCAGCAATCAAGGTGGACTAAAGATATTTTTCCTATTTTGCTTGCAGTATCTGTTGTTTTTGCCCAAGAGGCAGCTGCAGCTACAGCACAGTCATCAAGTGGAGGAAGAACAAGGAATTGCACTGTTTGCAAAAGACCCATGAGAGGGCACAACCTTGTAGTTGATTGTCCAAGGAACCAGGCACGACAAAACAGTGGACAGTGATAGCAGACCTTTTTATTTTTTATTTTGAGGCAAAGTCAATAAGTTGCCTGGTAATTGCTTAATACAAACTGGGAGAGATTTTCATCACCATTATTTCAAGTCACCCTCGCACTGTAGACCCAAGGGGGGGGAGTACTCGGGATTTCAAGTGACGGGGATGATCGAAGGATTTTTTTGGGTTTGAAATTTTTGATTCCAGGATTTTTTTGGGTACGAAAATTTGGCTTGGGTAGCTTGATTTGAGTAGGGATTTTTTGGGGGTATTAAAAACAATCGGTAGTGCCCTGGCTGCGTAGTTCTGCGAATAAAGTTCAACCAAACGTGTTTTGCTGTTGTTTAATAGTTAACTATGGTGTCGCTTTACATCGCACGTGTTATATAATAGTCTGCATTGTCCCATGTGCCCGGCATGGGATTTTTTGGGGGTTAATTTTTGGTCCAGGGACTTTTTTGGGTTTTGCTGGAAGCCCTAGGGATTTTTTTGGGTCTTGACTTTTGGCTCCATTCGATCATCCCCGTCACTTGAATTCCCGAGTACCCCCCCTGGGACTGGAGATAACTAAGATACAGATAGTTTCTGTGCAGTCAGCTGATGTTTTGAGTTAATATTAGTCCAAACTAGTATAAAATTTGTCAGTGGACTCTGTTTCGCTATTTGCATTTTAAAATAATGATGGTCATAAAGGCAATATCTTTATTCATTATCTTCAAAACCAACAAATTCTTCATTCTCTTCTGAAAGTTCTGTTCTTATTGCTGGCAGTGAAATCCGCTTTCCCCCAAGAAAACCATGTACTAGTTGCGTAAACTCTCCGTAGGCTACTCCACGAAGAAACCTGTGTAAAAGAATGAAGACATAAAAATAAATATTCAAGTCATGACCTCGCCCTGTATTTCAACTCTGTGAGCCCAGTATTACCACATGACCAGTGGCAGATGCATTTCTATTCCAATCGTGCCCTTCCTTTGTGTCTCTAAAATCCCCATTTCTTTTAACATCTTATGAACTGAACATTATCAAATCAACTGTGGAATATAGTTGAAAATAGGACCAGGGTTGAAGAGTAGAGCAGAGTAAGAAAAGATGAAAGTAGTCAGCAAAAGATGAGATCAAAATGCTTTGTGTGGGGTTTGGTGTGGCTGGCAACCCCCCCTTCCCCCCTTCCACATACACACACACACCCAAGCCCAGAGAAAAGTTTGATTTTAGGGGTTCTGCAAAGTACATTTTGCTTTGTTCTTTATCATATGTTTTTTGTAATATAGTGATTCTACTCAACCGATTAAACAGGTAGTAGAATGGAACACGCTATCATGCATTAATTCTATTGTCTTTCATGGGTCAGGTAAAATCTCTCTATTATACAAAATAATGGGCAACAAAAACAATCGATTGATCATCTTTCTCTTAAAATGGTGTTTGAACAAATAACCACTGCTTCTGTTGCAACTGTCGGGCGCTTTTGCCGGCTAACGTTGCTTTTGGAGAACACAGTACATTAGCAATTAGAGATAGCTCTGACAGAAAAAACTGGGCAAAACATTACTCACTTTTCTTCTGTATCAGTCTGACGATACTTTGTACCGTCTATCCTTTTGTATTTACTTGCGGCTGATCGGAGAGACCATCTGTTAAGGCAAACGACACTGAAACCTGGATGCAATGTAATACATTCGGGACTGATTTCCACCTCATTCAGAACGGCGGTACTACCAAGTGATTCGACACACTTTTCGATTTCCTTGCAGCAGAGGCATTCCCCGGGATTTTGCAGCCGATCAAGAGCACAATTGCCCCATGGGCACCTTTGAAATTAAAAAGAAGGAACGTAGTATTTAAGTTGGAGAATACAACTTTTATCCTTTTCTTTTTATCGGCAAGGTATGATCTTAGTACGATAAGGTTTTTCAGGCTAATAACTAAAAGGTGAGAAATTGAGCGAACACTTACCAAGTCTCGGTTCCACAATCCTGTCAAAGCGGTTTTGTAACTCCTGGTTTCTCCTTTAAATTTCTTCTAGTTCTCGGTTGTATTCTGTTTAGCCATTCCTCGTCTGTAAGAGGTTCATCTATATACGGTCCTTCTGGATCTGGATAGTACATATCTTCTTCATCTTCGTCTGATCCTAGCTCTGTCTCTCAGATGTGAGTGCGCGACTCGATCGATTCCACGTCTGACTGTTCCGTACCGCTTTCAAAACTCATTATTCTTTTTCACAGTCAATTAAATTCGAGCTTAAGCGACTTTTTATTGATTTCTGCTGTTTCTGATCAAAAAAGGTCAGGGAAACTCAAAAAACATTCTCCAAACACTGCCACACGAATAAGAAAATGACCAGGTAATTTGCCTGCCGCGAAACAGAATGTCCTGAAATGACGTCATAATCATTCCCAGTCTTCTGTTTTCGCTAGCGCGGTTTTGTAGCTCACCGGAAGTAAAATTTCACGTGTTTGGCAGGTTAAAACACGGGGAAGAAAAATCGCTATCGAAAAATTTTTTTTGCTTTCCTTATCAAAACACTGTATAGATTCTATCAAGCAAATAAAAAAATTTCTGTCATATACACTTTAAATGTTTATTGATCAAAATCAATTCTTATCAACTTTTTTTTATAACAGAAGAATCTTGATAACTTCTGTATTTCATTTTGTAGCGACAGTGGAGGAACGCGAAGAAGATATGACCCAAAGCTCTGGGGCGCTTTCCATCATGACCAAGCCGACTGAAACCAGTTGAACTAACCAAGAGAAAATGGAACGAGACTGTTCGATCAAAATATGAGTTCCAACTGGATCGAGGAGTCCCATTTCCATTTCCAACCAAAATTTTTACTACTTCTCAGCGAATACGAGTGGAAACGAGCATTTTTAGAAAGGAGCGGTGACTTTTTAGGTCGGACCGGACCGACTGGTGAAAGAGGAGGACTCTGAAGGTAGACCTTTTTCCTGAAAATTTCCTCCTTCCATTTATACTTCGACCGAAATCTGCGGAAATTTTGGCATATTGGAAAGCAAACCTGGCCTCAGTTGTCTGCAAACAAATTTCTAGATGCTACATTTGGTACATGAATCGACCTGTCAAAATAGGGCGCACCGGTTACTCCGTTTTTTTGCGCAGGAATACATTATCGCCGATGACGTCATAACCTTTTGTTTTTATCTCATGAATGAAATGCGCAAGAATCTCATTAAGATAAGGTCGTGTGCTATTTTTAGTCGGTCTAACCGGTTTTACAGGTTTTTAGTTGCTTTTAGGTCGGTAAATGTCTTGGTTTCGATTGGTCGATTAGAAAATATGAAACGTTGAACCTCATCCCCAAGGCGCTTTTCCCTGGCTTTTGAAACGTTTTCATTGGTTAATTCATGGTGTCTGAGGAGTAAACTCAAACTTGCTTGTGACTTAAAATCACTGAGCCGTAACGTGATTATGCAAGTTCTACTCCCTGCTGCTGTGATTGTCCTAGTTCCGGTTCAATTATCTTGGCGCGCAAATCGTGCATATTTACTTTAGAACGCTTAGGCTTTTTAGCGCTTAGGGAGTGGACATGGTTACAGCTACCATAATTTGCGGCACTGGATGTTTGTACTATTTGTTTCAGGAAACAACTCATGTACTACGTAATAAAAATCATCGCGTAACCTCTTGCCTGTTATATTTCTCGGAATCAATTTCGTAGGACCGAATGAACTTTCGGCAAGAGAAATTCAAAAAATTAAAAAGGAAAATGTTTTAGGTGAAAGCAGTATATATTGCATTATTTGCACGGTGATGGCATATCAGTTGGTAATGCAGGAGCGAACAAACGTTTTAGTCGTACAGCTTTTCAAGGACTGGAAAATTGAAAAAAAAACGGTTAGGGTGTCAATTTATACTTTTAGTGTTCACAATTTATAACGGCTTACCTGTTACGATGACTTTGAACTGAACTTTGCGAAACTATTTTCGGTCTTCTTGCTTGTGATTTGCAGTATAAATTTCATTGCAAAGGGTGTCTAACAGAATTTGCCATGTTGTCTAGTTTAACTTATCAGTCTATGCAGCGAATGGGCTGGGTACGCAAATCCCCACTTTTAAGCACATGTCAGTGATCATAGAGTATTTTTAGCAAAAAATGTCCGTGCACGACTGGACGATCTTTTGCTTTTCTGTGCTTACGGTTGGGTGTTTATGAGCCAAGTGAAAAATTAAGGAAAATTTTCACGTACAAATGATGTCGATTTTATTTTTCTATTCTTGAATTCAACTAAGACAACTAAGCGTTGTTTGTACGTATACGCACCGGATACTAAGCTTAAATGGGAAAAAAAGAAAGTGTTCCAGGTATTAGTAACAAAAAGGCGGCTGAATGTTAAAATCGCCTCTGAATAACTTGCTTCTTTTCCTTTGTTTAGATGGCTTAATGACGTACTTTCCGTGATGATTGCTGAAGCAAAGACTGTTCTCAAAACTTTTTCCTCGAAACTTGAAAACGTCACAGAGGAAATAAGACAGCTCAATGACGCCTTGGAGTATATTAAAAGCCATAAAGATGAAATAATGAAAGGACTCTATAAACATTTCGAGAACTTTGAGCTTGAAGCTTTGAATCGAGCGTGCGAATATCTCTCTTCTGAAGACGTTAAACTCCGTTTCACCTCGTGGACTGAAGAGGAGGTTGCACAGGAAGGCAGCGACTGGGAGGAGACAAAACGAAACATCGAAAGGGCATTCCAAAGCCGTTTACAGGAAACATTACAGTCTTGGTTCGAAGAGGGCATGTTGCTGCCAACAGCTGAAGATTTTGTTCATGAAGAGCTGAAGAAGTACTTCAGTCAACCTGAAGACCACTTAAAGTGTCTTCCAGATGTCCCGGATGATAATGAGGGTGAGAAGAGAAACAGTCCTTGTTACCGCCACTTCAAGAAGGCCAAAGGCGGCAGCCATGAAGAACTCATTATTGGCGGTATTTTCGCATTCTTTACTGTAATTGCCTGGCTCATCCCTATTCCTTCACTTGCCATTCGACTGGTTCTTCCTGTTCATCCTGCGTTTAGCCTTTTGTTAAACGTTATTGAAAGATTCATGGCACGATGGGAGAAAAGAAAATTTCAAAAAGGAAAGAAAGCGTCTATGTCAGCTCATTCCGAGAACTTTCTCACCGCTGTTAAAGATAGAAATGTGCTTCAAAACTTCGTAAAATTGCAATTGAGACCTGTAAAGCAATACCTTGTCAAGGTTGGCGCTTATTTCTCCACGTTAATCCCTGTGAAAAAGAATCAACTTCTACAGGTTAAAAATAAGGAGCGCTCTTTGGAAGAGGTAAAAAATGTTTATTGGAAGATATATAAAGACGGGCGTCGCCTTAGAGGCCTTTATGCAGTGTTAGGTGTAAGAGAAATATTCCCCTTGCGAATAAGTTGGAAAGGAGACATTTCTTTCCTCATTGACAGCGGCACATTTGGTGGTGTTTACCAAGAAAAGATGACAATAGAGGAGGGAAGCAAAACTGTGGAATTGAAGGTGTGCAAAAAAGAGCTCAATGCTGAAAACGCAAGCGAAATCTTGGACGATATTG
This sequence comes from Porites lobata, assembly GCA_942486035.1. NCBI lineage: Eukaryota > Metazoa > Cnidaria > Anthozoa > Scleractinia > Poritidae > Porites > Porites lobata. Next base: position 481,455 of record CALNXK010000048.1, on the reverse strand, counting down.
AACTTTTGAGGTAAGAGAACAAGAGTCTGAATTTCCTTCAAACTGGTCAATGCAAAATAAGGGCTTTTTGACGTTTCACTCTTTGTTGGAAATACCGTTTTGAAGTCATTTAATCCAAAAAAGCCACCCCCCTCTCCCTTTACGGTGATACCCCCTCTTATCTTGGGACGTAAGGGTTATCAGCTGGGAAGCGAGCTGGACAGTTTTCAGAATACGAGGGACAAGGGTCGGAAACTACGATTTTCTTTTTCTCCTTCCATTGTTTTGCTCTTTGGGGTAAATGCCTCACTCTTCCGACTTGGCTCTTTCCTTTTCCTTGTAAATTATAAATGAGTTTAAGAGTCTAAATAAGCTCCGCCCGCTCTACTGAGAGCTCTCCCTCTGTATTGAAATTTCTACGGTAGGTCTAAGTATCATGCGGCCAGTCCAGGACATTACAGTGATAGGTGCTAAAAAAAGTTGGATTTCCTTGAAATACTACTTACAATAAAGCGACGTAATACAGTTAGATAACGGTAAGAAACTTGCTGAAAAAATTAAAATGCTATGAATTAAAAATGATGGTAAAATCAATTAACGTAACAGTCTGTTTGGAATTTTGAAGCCATAAAATTTTTAAAACAAAACCCTTACTGAGAAGAAAGTTTATCTTTCGTTTGAATAGGAAGTTAAACGACCACCGTCACATTTTGCAGTTTTATGGCATATCACTTCGCCAAAATTATGTAGTCTTGGGCTTCGAAAAATGCATAGGAAGCCTGGCGGACTATATCGTTAAAGACGAGAACAAGACGTTAGTCCCTACCAGATCCAAAAAACAGTTTGTCCGATTAAAGTTCCAGTGGGCAAGAGAGATCACCGATGGTTTGGCTTTCATTCATGCTCTGAAAGTTGTGCACAGGGACCTCAAGCCTGAAAACATTTTGGTATGAACTATACTTTTATGTTATTATATTATTATTATTATTATTATTATTATTATTATTATTAATATTAATATTATAATATAATCAAGAAAATGATAAATATAGCTATTAGAGCAACATATTACATCTTTTGTTGTAGAAATAGGAACTGGGATAGCCCAGACTTAATGCCATTTTGATTCCTTTTTTTTTTTCTTTGGCTTTTGTTTTGTTTTTTGTTTTTTTTTCTTTTTAATAATCCAATCTCAAGCAGCATTTGTAAATTGCCTATACGTAGCGAGATTTACAATTGTATATTCAAGAACACAAATAAAGTTTCCATTATTATTATTATTATTATTATTATTATTATTATATTTAGTCTTTGTAAGGACATTGCTCGGTAACTGATCCAGAAAAATAGGACCCCTTGATTGTTCTAAGATCTGTTTTTTGTTTTGTTTTGTTTTTGTTTTTTTTTGGTGGTGTTGGGGGGAGCGGTTAACACATGTCAGTTCTGTTTTCGGATTACTACTTTGATCCACACAGCGCCTGTCCCCGTGTATAATGATACGTGAGTGGTCCCTGAAGAAGAATGAAATAATCACATTTTATACGGAGATAAGATTAAGATTAGACTATTATTGGGGCCGACGATTTTATCTTTGAGGTGAGGCATTGGGTGATTTCAATTATATTTATATACAATATCCTGCAAACAGACCTGGAGCTAGAAAAAAAACATTGAGATACTAGTGTTATATTTACACTATAAAACGGAAAAAATCTATCACAGTAGCTGGTTTGGAAAACTTTCTTGTTTAAACTTAAATCCTTCCTCTTCTCACTGGCTATATACCACTTAATCTTGTGCCATGCAAATTTTAATTAATGTTACAATTACGATAATCATTATTATTATTGAATTACAAATAAATGTACTCATTTGTATTAAAGCTATCTGAAGAAAACTTTACTAAGATTGCTGGATTAGCTAAGCCGGTAGAAGTGATTACAGGCACTGTCGCTGGGACGAATTTTTATATGGCACCCGAAGTGTTTGATTCCGAGAAATATGACGAGAAAGCAGACATCTACAGCCTGGGAATAGTCTTGTGGGAGATGTGGTACGGACAGCGAGCCTATCAATGGCCTGGTACGGTTGAAGAATTTTTTGTTTGGTTGAAAGATGGTAATCGCCCAGTGCACGAGAGTAGCTCCGACAAGCCTCCGTGGAAGAACTTAATGATGCAGTGCTGGGACGGCAACCCCGAGACACGCCCTACAGCTCTGGCGTGCAAGGACGAAATAAAAAGAGTGTGCATCCAAAAGAAAGTTGTCTAAATTAGAATTTGACTCTGAATGAATAATATACACTTAATGTCAGATCCCGAGGGAAACAGTTAGTTTTGTTTTTTTAAGAGTCCTGATGTTTCCCGAGACGAAGTCGAGGGAAACATCAGGACTCGAGGGAAAACAAAACTAACTGATTTCCCGAGGGACCTGACATTAAGTGTTTTGTTATATTTCTAGACTTTCACTCCAACGTACTTCAACAGCAACAAGAGGAGCGAATCAAAACAGTACGACTCGGTACTTATAAGAACACAAATTTAATTCTCAAAACCACTGAATGAATGGTTTAAAAAGTACTTTCCTTATATTATCTGCATCTTTTTCCTCCACTAGCTGCTGTTTCTCTTCTGGGAACTTGGAAAATCGTTGCTTTTTACCTTGAGGCTTCATGTTTGTGTTATTGTGAATGTTGTTGTGTTCATTCACGAAAAAGAAAACTGGCAGTGTTTTTCCCGCCTTCTGTCACGCCACTTTCCACCATGCTTTGATCACGTGCTGTAATGTATCCCGAGCGGGGTACATTGCTTGATGTATCACGATCGGGATACATTTGATTTTAGTCAAGGCCACGTGACCAAGAATCAGCCAATGGCTGTATGGCTGTCCCTGTTCAGTTGAGTGAAAGTCTAGGAATATAACAATGATCTATGTCACATGTCGGCTCTTGTAGGCTGCACTTGAAAACATAAGGAGTTCGTCTGCAGATTAAACATAATTAGAAATTTATAGTTGAATAATTCAAGTTTATAAGTGGAATGCAATAATCTTTGACGTAGCTTTGAAAAACAAAACTTGTAATCCTAATGGGAAAATAGACTAGTTTTGTATAGCACTAATAACGGATGATGTGTATCAAGACAATCGTTTTCATGTGCGAAATATAACGATTACATTTCATCTTTGTCTAAGATAAACGATGATATTAATTATAATAAGAAACAGACAAATAATGCTTGTTTTCAACATATTTTGAATTACCAAAAGAAAATTGGCCATTTTTGGTGAACTGGAAAATCGGCTCTTCGATGCATTTAAGAATTTTAAAAGCTCTGAGTACATCAGTAATACAAACATAAAACAAACACATCGCTTTGGTTTGGATTGGGCTTTCGTATGATCTAAGAATTACCTGGAACTCTGAGGGTGTTATCCACCGAGGCCTTTACACCCTTCGAAATCTGCAAATTCTTTGGATCAATAGTAATCCAGAACCTGGTTTGTAGGGAACAGCTAAGATCCTACAAGAAGGACCCTAGATACCTAAGGCTATAGGAGATAGCTTGATGCTTTGGGTAATAAGCCCCTCCTATAGTTGTGACACATGCAGATAATAACAATCATCATCATCATCAATTAAAAAACGCAATATGCAGTTTAAGTTTTAGTCGAACCTTCCGTGTACTTGCTTTCATTTACTTCTTTTTGTTGAAATCTCAGCATGCATAGCATTGCACCTGCTCAGTGTGACTTGGGTCAGCAGGATCCGTTTGCACAGGTCTTCCAACATTGTTGGGGCCACTCACGCGCATTACAGATGGTCTCATCATTCACAAGTGCCAAAATGTTATCGCTCGAATTCTTTTAATTTATTAAAACTATGGATCAATTTGCACATCACTGCCAATACCATCCCACAACTCCCAACATTTTCGGGCCAATAATGTTGGGAGTTGTTGCGTCCGTTTGCACGTAGCTAAAGCGTTTGCGGTTACAGATTTCTACCTCACTCCTTTTGATAATTAATACTTTGGTTTTGGTCCTTGTGCTTGCTTTAACCCTGGCTCCAGAGGTCCGTTCTCCAAATCCCTAGGATTCCGCTAGGGTGTGATAAACCGTAATCACGGTCTCTTGCTTCGAAATATTAACACTGAAGTTAGAGCAAGCGCTTGCCCCGAGAGGTGCGGTTCCTGTGCACATGTACGCATAATTTATGAAAAGACAAAAGGGCAATTTCCCTTGAGAACAGAACATACAAGATAAAAAGAGATCTATTCAGTTGGATTAGATGGATCAATAAACATAAGCCTTGCCATCAGTAAGGAATACTAAGCACCAGCTCTTCCCCGGTATAAAAATCATGGCGGACAGTGGGAAAGGTTAGATCAGATTCGGATATCTGAAGCTTTCCGAGAAGAAATCAGAGTTTCAGGAAAAATGAAATGTCAAGCGATTCAACGGTAACCATGTCAGGGGTCAACAAAATTGTCCTCCTTGAACGATACTGTACTTTCTTCGACTGCTTCGATTCCACAGCGATAGCGGCAAGCTAGGCCAACCTCAGCGTCACTTCATGGCGGTCGATAGTCTCAAAACCTCTTCATCCCGGAAAAGTGCAGGTAACGTTTTATTTATAAAACGATGGAAACCTTTGACCGATTTGAGGTCCGGGTCAAGCAGTAATCTTCACACGCAACGAGTCTAATACTAAATAAGTGAGCGAGAACAATAGATTTTGCATACGTTCGTCACACAATGTGAGATTCAACGTTTGAGCCCCGCCTAAACAAGTCATACATCTTCTATTTATACCTGAATTAATTTATATGCTAGAAATCTCAGCCAGCTCTAGTAAGGTATCGATCTTGTAATTATATATAGCATGAAAAATCTCCCAAAGCGCTCTCCAGCTGCCCCGATAGCAAACGGTGCAAATAGACCTTTCACTTACTTTAACCCTAGCTCCCGAGGTTTGTTCTCGAAATTTCCAAGGATGTCAAACCACCGTGTTCACGGTCTCTCACTTAGAACTATTAACAATAAAGTAAGGAAGAAAGTAATCAGGGACCCAGCGAGGGTAGAGCTAGCGCTTTCCCTGAATGGTGCCGTTATTGCCGTGCATATTTATAGAAAAGACAAAGGGCAATTAACATACTAACATACGAATTAACATAAGAGCTAAAGACAAACGCTTTGGCATAAGAGAACTACTCCTCGGTAAAAACAAAGATCATGGCGGATATAGTGGGACAGTTTGGGTCAGATTCGGAAGTATGGAGCTTCCTAAAAAGAAATTATGGAATTTTGACTATCAGGGTTCCAGTAAAAATGATTTATCAAGCGATTTAAAGGTACCAATGTTAAGGGTCAACAAAATTGTCTTCCATGAACGATGTTTAGGAACTGTGCTTCCCTGGTTCGCATAGCGATAGCGGCAAGTTTCTCCATCAGGGCGGTCTATAAACCTCAGTCTTCTTTCCGGAAAATTACACGACTGAAACCTTTGACCGATTTGAGGCCTGAGTCAAACAGCGATCTTGACATGCAACGAATCTAATGCTAAACTAGAAATATGTGAATCGCAGGACCTGGCGAAGGACTTCTGGGAAATGGCAATCAGTTGAAAAGCAAATACAGTCTCTAGGGCAATAGGGAAAAAGTTTTTTAATTTAAAAAACTTCAGCTGTAAAAAAAAAAAAAGCAAAACAGAACTGCAATAACTAAAAAAAAACTAAAGGAAAAGAAAAAGAAAAAAAAATGAAGAGAAGAGAAAAAGAAAAGTAGATTCTGCCCGATTCGATCTCAGGACCTTCTGCACGAAGGGCCATATCGTTACCACTAGCTCAGCTCGACCTGTATAAAGTTGATCGAGCCCTATTAAACATGAATTCAAAGATTTTTTCAGAAGAATGACTGCTGTTTTGACGGTGACAACCCAACTTCAGCGCATTTCATCGCATTTAAAGAAAGGATGCCCAACTAGGCCGATACGGTATAAACTCGTCCGTGAGCAAAACGTGTTTTGTTAAGTCGATTTTTGCTCATATCTTAAGGCTAATTATCGCAAATCGGTTCCATTTGCTCTTAAAAGTACTTCTCCATTCGAAATTTATTGCAAAAAGCACATACCGACTCCTAAAACGGCCGCTAAGAAAACAAATGGATAGAAATACGACCAAGAGCAAGACACTCTTCGGTGTTGCCTAGAAACACAAAATGCTCCCTGACGTCACACAGTAGATGACGTCAGGCTGGACAACATCTCGATATACACAAGCATACCAGCCTAGTCCCTAGTCGTTCTCGGCTAGGTCAATCCGGGACACTACCGTGAACTGTGACGTCACCGAGAGAGACTCGCCGTTCTCTCGCCCGCTCTTTCCCAGACTTCGCGCGGACAACGTGTCAAGAGAGAACGCCTAGGGACTAAGCTGCAAGTATACAAGTATAGATTGGCCAGCCGACTTTGCAGGTAGCTAACACCACGCGCGGTACACTCGCTTCGCGCTAGGAATAAATGAGCAAGAACAATAGATTTTGCATATTTGTTAGCCGCATTTGGTTTCCATTTTTTAGCCTTGCCTAAAAATGTTACGTATCCCCTGTATATACCTGAATTAATTTTAGTGGCCAGGGATCTTAGCCAGCTCTAGTAAGATATCAGAGATATCGATCTTTAAATTACTGATTAATATTAAATAACACTCGTCACAAGTTAGCGCTTTCCAGCTGCTCTGGGCAATATAGTTTTACGTTCCACGCGTTATTAGTTTTCTACGCTATCAGGTGATTTTTAATAACTACCTCTACTTCTACTTTAATAACTGATAAAGCAGAATTCTGCATCACATCAGTTTACTAAATTAATAACATTGTCAAATATAAAATTCATAACTGAATAACATCATTATAACTTAAAAAGTTAAAAAATTCCTAAATTTAAAAATCACAAATTAAAACCACTCTCCTTGCTTAATAAGATCATACTCACGGACTGCGGCCTTAAAAATGTCATCATCATCAATGTTTACTAAGTTACTGGGTAACTATTTTAGTGAATTAGGAGTTATTCGTGACAGGTTGACAACCCTTAGGAATATCTGGACGACGCATTGATGAAAATATAATAATGTTTGAGGAACTGACGGTGAGCCTAATATTCAAGGGACTCGCTATGGAAACACAAGAAATACTTGAAAAGTAGAATTCTGAGTAGAATTAAATCTGTTTCCCCTATTTTGACCTGTTATCTACGATTGTTACCAATGTCATATTCATGTTGACGGCTCCTAGAAGCCTGGGCCACCTGTGACATCAAGATTGAATGCTAAAAATTTCGACAACAACCTCCATGCGTGGTTAAGACAAATCTAAACTTGACAACAGAACACGTTTCACGGCCTTAAGTAGTATCCCCATTATAATCACCTACATGTTTTTATTTGGTGATTATGGTCACGTAACACAATAAATTCTCTGTCTTTACGTCTTTGTCGGTCAAGAACAGTGTCCAGCCCTGAATATTATTAATACAGTCTTTTTTCAAACCGAGTTCAAGATATAAAATTATTTCATGCTGCCCTGAGAGTGAGGAGCGCATTGTACTAACATTTCCATCCCCACCATATTTCCTTATGATTTCCTTATTTTCTGTTTTTTGCTTCGCACTCCCGCCAATCCAAAATTCTTCGATTTCCCTAAAAGGTTCGAGTTATCGGGCCTGGTCGAGTTTACATCAAAATACAATTTGCAAGAGTTCCCGTCTGCTGTTCAGTAATTGTAGCTTCTCTTAGCCCAGTTTAACACAAGAAGCAGGTTTCTTTGTAATGTAACATTTCGTGATAACCTATCTGACGGCAACAACAGCTACAGTACCTTCTACTAAGTTTTGATAATTAAAGAGAAACGTGATGTAATTTTCGCAAGAAACGTGTTTACATAAAACCTGTATTATACAAGTTTTAATGGACATCCGAACGGCTCAGTCAAACTACCGACGTTGAACCCTCTTTAAAAAAATGGTAACTATAAAATAATAATAAAAAAAAGAGCATTACACCTGTTCCTAGTGATAAAGTTGCAGACTGGGTCAGCAGCAGGCGCGAGCATAAAAAGCAGGATTGAAGTTAAACAAAAGCTTTCACAGCAAATCCTCTTCAAAAAGCCGCTTATCAGATATTATTCCGCGCTGACCCTTGCAAGTCTTTTTAATACGGAAGACTTTTTTTTTTCCAAATGTTAACGTCTGGGGTATTAATAAATTGCAACCAGCGACGACAACTGATTCCGCAGTTCGCACTAAACTGGAAAATATGTCAACTACCGTGAGATCCAACAACAGCAACAACACTTCATTTTCATCACCGGCGCATATGGATTTCTTTTCTCGAGCGGAAGAAATAGTAGTTTGCAGCGCTCTTTTGTTTGAAACTCTCTTCATTGTCACCGGGAACTTTGTCAAAATTGTTTGCTTCGCACTAGAGAGGGAGCTCCGAAAGCGAAAAAGCTTGTTTCTGCTAATTTTTCCAAAATAATGCGCACTGTACATACCTCCATGATTAGTACATTTTAGTTTGAATTTATCGCATCATTCGAATGTAAAAAATTGACAACACTCACACTGAAATGTGCTAGTCATTAATATGTATTGTCCGCATTAATTTGGAAAAATTGGTATAACGTCAAAACAATGAACGTTGCAGCGCGGATTTTTGACCGGTTCGTAGGATAGGTTTGTATAGGTAATAGCATGATTTGTAGTGATATTTGGCATAAATTTCAAAATTGTTATACGTAATTTCACGAGCCGTTAGGCGAGTGAAATTTGAGACAATTTTGAAATATCACGAGTGGAATTTATGCCATACACCGAATGCAAATATGGCGGATCTCTCAAGGAAAGGTAAATATCCTCGAGAACGAGTGAATCCGCCGTCGCGACTTACTAATCTTTAGGCGCTCTCAGAGACAGAACGACAGACAACAAGGCCGAATGTTTTCACAGTCTTCACGATCTTGTGTTCAAGAGTTTGAGCAGTGCCATAAAAGAAGTAATTTTTAGAAAATCGCCGTTAGTTTATCTCGAAACCATTCGACAAGTTGCTAAAATAGATCACGCGCAAGGTCAAATACCATGATGCTCGAATACTTGCACGCTCTTTCTCTGCCAGAACCTTTTTCCTTCTTCTTACTTTCTTAGTTGGCAACGGTTCCTCTGTTAGTTTTTTCATTGCACTTTGGTCAAGGACTGTTCTGGAAATATGTCGCTTTCTTCTGATTCTTACATAGTTTCACAGGCCACGCCTGTAGGATTAACGGCCGATTGTTATTGTTGTTGTTATATTTTAATGCAGCTGTTTTCAGCGTGAAATCTAAAAGATCTTACGGTTCACCGCGGATGCTCCCATTCTCGAGAATATTTACCTTTTGTTGGATAAATAACAGACCATGCAAACATCTTGGAACAGCACCATCTCTTGGGAAAATTATTTCATTCAAATACTTTCGTGAGTCTTCTCATCTAAAGCAAGTGAAGGGTGCACACTTTCGCTGTTAAGTGCTTCCCATCGCCGCGCCGAATCGCATGAATCCTTAACTGTCTTTGTGAAAAGATCTCGGGAAAGTAAAAGCTATTCCAGCTAGAGTAAAATCTTCTTTTTGATGGCTCTTAAGCACGTAACAACTCGCAGCAAACCATATCGATTGACTCAATCGCTAAGACGCGCAGTCAAAACAAAACTCTTGAGGCCTTACTAGCCTCGCTTTCGCGCAACTAGACCCGGGCAAGCCGAGAGGTCCGCCATATTTGCATTCGGTGTATATCATGTACAAATTAGGCTATTAATTGTTTATACAACTACCCGTAGAAGGTTTGTAATTTTGACATGTAGGTATTTCAAATTAAGCTGAAAATACCACTGCTCTAAGCCAATCAAATTGCAGAAATTTCTCATGTAGTAGTATAAGTCTTGAAATTTCAAGGTGTTGCAGTGCATCAATCTTAATGAATGTTTCAGACATTAATATGTACATTATGAAGACTATGTGAAGAGATTTTAAAAAAATTCGTTCCAGTCGTTTCAGATATATACAAGAAAGCGCTAAAAGTCCAAATTTTGAATGAAGTTGCACTTAGACAGATGTTGAGAAAACGGGTTAGTTTTTAAGATCGTAAGGACGAAAATACACCAAAATTTCGTAGCATCGAAATATGATATTAAGCAGCATTCTGACGCTACTTAAGAATAATTTGAGTCATTTATAACGTTTTTACTTAATAATCTATCGATTATTGGTGAAAATTTTATAGCGATCAGACAAGGATAAAATCTCATTTAAAGCGATTGAAAAATATCGGTATAGCCTCCGAAAAACTATATCGAAACACTTTAACTCCAACGGAAACTTTGCATTCAGCATTCTCAGGGATTGTAACTGTCACGCCTGGGAAGTCAGGATGGCTGAATGAGCCGCCACCAGATGTGATGGTGTAAGTTGGAGAAGCCTTGAGACAGCAAATTACTGCATATGTTGAACACTCGGATAGATCAGCTTGCACAACGGAAAAGAAACATTCAGGTATTTTCAGTCGTGAAGGGTGATTGTCTTCGACGTCTTGACGACAACACATGTCCCTGGTTCCATCTAAGTCTTCCCATTTATTCGCTTTTTTGTCAATCAGCTTTTTTATCACTAGCTCGTAGCCCCAGAGGTCTGTTGCGCTGTGGGATAGCGACAGCTTCACCTTGGTGTTAAATTTTAGTTCTTGGCCATTAATGGAAGATAGTTCAATAACATTGCTAGTGATGGCCTCATGCTCCTGCAGCGGGGGTGAAAGGACACTGTATTCCCATCTGTGAAAAACTATTGACGTACGCGCAGAAACAGCATCAGGGGGGAGCAGCTGGTACCTTTACTTGTTACCATTGCTCCGGATTCTACTTCAATAACTTTCCTCTCTTCTGCGTCATCTACAGTTTGAGTTTTAGTTTCGTCAGTCTGTCTTTTCTTCCACCTCTTTGTTCGATCCTCCATGGTATCCCGCACCCACGCCCTCCTCACTCGCCAACTCAGCCACTTGCTCATGTACTTCAGAATCTTCTTCTGACTCTTCTGTCATCACTTCTGGTGAATCTACTTTAGTAACCTGCGCAGATATATCCAAAAACAACATGTTAGTGTTACATGTTGCAGGAACTATGTGAAACATCTACACTGAACATATTGACTTCCACACTGCAATCGCCCTCTGTCTGGCTATCTTTGTTATTTGTAAACCAATATGTTTGTCTGAATTCGTCATCATTTTCAAAAATTTGTTACCAAAAATTACCTATAGCTTTCAGAAAAAAACAAACAAACAAACAACAACAACAACACGAGGAACTTATCCAGCAGTCGGTTATCATCATTTTAAATTTTTTTTCTACAAATGCTGTTGTTTCTCACCAACATCTCCTTTTTATTCGAATTCGTCAACCCTCCATTCAAAACCTTAAGATTCGTGACAGGGGAGTGACAGTGACGCGTGCCAAATATCTACAAGGAATTTGTTGGCTCACTCATACAAATCCAATTTGTGTACGGGATAGTGGGGAAATTTTGAGAGACAAAAGCCGTTTACCGGGACCTACAATAGTTTGTTACTTTGTCGAAAGGAAAATGGGGTTGGAAAAACAACTTATCCAGGATATTCCTTCATCTGAATCCTCCCAGACCAGCAAATAACGTAGATCTATATTTTTCCAACTCTAAAATTTTGAGGAAAATTTCGTAACTTAAGCCACCAACGTATTCGCACATGTACGTGTGTTGATGTAGCGGGCGTTCGATCAGCGAAAACTAAAACCAACCTTTACAACATTTTTAATCCTGTAATTAATATCACAAAGAAGCTTTTTCAGTATAAAGAAAAGTATAGTTTTTTTTTCTTCTCTTAATATTGTCAGAACGTTTTACTACAGCCTCAAACTTATGTAAGCTTAGTTGTGTCGATGTACTGCGAGATCGAATTATGCAAAACTAAAACTAAACTCAACAACAGTTAAAACTTATATTATCAAAAATGAAGCTTTCTTCAGTATATATAAGGAAAGACCTATGTGTCTTGGTAGACAAATCATTATCTTTTTTGTGTCAAACAAGGATAAAAGAATCAGCTAACTTGAGAGGGCCACATGAAAAATTTCGTAGTTGAGATTTCTCAGTCGGTATTAAATGATTAATTCAGCCGAGCAGGATCAACTCTACACTGTAGGGTTTTTAAAGAGTCATATCTAAAGATACGAATCTTATTGCCGGTTGAATTGAATTTGAATAACAGAAGGCGATGTTGGTAAGAAATGAAAGCATATTAAACAAAGAAATGAAAAACGATGATAACAGACTGCTGCAGGGTAAGTCGTATTGTTTATTCAAACTTGTAAGCTAAATGAAATCATTTGACAACAAAGTAGAAAACTAGCGAGGCAAAAGTCTGAATGAAAAACGACAGAATCTAAATCATGGGAAACGGAACAACAAACAGAGCAAAACTTTCGAATAAACAGTGCATAAAAGCAAGACTGCAGTCCTTACAGTGCGCTCGCTTGTCTCCATGTCGGAATGTTAAAATGAAAAAAATTTTCTTAGACCCTGTTTACATGGAGTGGGGAACCCGGTCTAGTGCGGTAAGTTTCTTTTGTTTTGTGTCCCACAGAGCGTGAAAACAAAAGAAACCAACCCCACTAGACCGGGGTCCCCCACTCCATGTAAACAGGCCCTTAGGGGACTAAACTTGTAATAATTAGTCTGACGAAAACCCCCAGGGGAGCCTGGGTCCTGTCACTGGTCCACAAGGGTGAAGGACGCGGTCCACACTCTTCGATGTTTGGCAGGCAAAGCCTCCGCACTTTTTGTCCTTTTCTCGTTTTCAGACCCATCACGGTCAGCGTAACCGTTGCAAAAAGAGTTACCTAAGGAGGAGGCTAAATTGTAATTACTTGGGAATCGACTTTCTAATCGACAATATCTACGTCCGTTTTGTGGTTGGTATACCGATGGGCACCAACAGCGCACCGTTATTGGCCGACCTGTCCCTCCACACTTACGAGTATGATTTAATGCTTACGACAATAAAACAGGATATGCCGAAAGCAGTCTCGTTTGGTAATACCTTTCGTTACATAGACGAGCTATTCAGCGTAAACAACGAAGGTCTTGGAGATTACATCAGTGCTATCTACCCTTCGGAACTGGAATTGAAGGAAACCACCATAACATCGAATGAACTGTTATCTCGACACTAGAATAAAACACGAAGACGACGAGACACCTTATCATATCAGCGTCTACGACAAGAGGGATGACTTCAACTTTCAGATCGTCAATTTTCGCGCCCATATGGACAGCAACATCCCAAGCAATCCGGCCTATGGAGTATACATATCTCAACTGGTGAGGTATGCCAGGATTTGTAGATCAAACGTGGACTTCATACACAGGCTCCATCAGATCTAGTCATGCCTCCAGCGACAAGGTTTCAAATATGTCTTGTTACTAAAATCACTTGCCAGATTCTTCAACCGTCATGGTGCGATTATTGGTAAGTATGGTACTACACTGCGAGCGTTGAAAACAGCGGTCACGGAATAAAAAACACCGCCGTATCCTTTATTATATGTTATTAAGTATTATTATTATTATTATTATTATTATTATTATTATTATTATTATTATTATTATTATTATTATTATGTTGTCATGTTTTCTTTAGTTAGATGCAGATGTCCCCGCGCTAGCCTTCATTATGTAGTGCGCGTGCTATCTTCATTTAGTTGACGCGTACGGTTAGTCATAGCCGTTAACGGCTTTATTTTCACTGTTTTTCCTTACTAATAGATAGTGTCAGTAACTGTGCTCACATTGTGGGTGGTTCCTCCTAACATGTTCTACAATTGATATAGGATTTAAAGGAGCCGAAACCAGTTGTGGCATTGCACACATTTTAGTCATCCTACTGATGAACAGTTACTGCTTTTAGATAATTTCACACGCTACAACAATTATTTGCGGTTTGTTTCCTTACAATTGCGATAAAAGTTAAAGTTTAAAAGTTTAAAATGTTGTATTAGTTATGTTTAGCGTGCTACATCAACACACGCTAACAGTAGACAACGTTTAGACTGTTGAGGGTGGAAAAAGATCAATAAATGCTTAGAAAGCAGTTTTGTTCAACGTGTCTGCCTCTGCTGTGATTGGCTAATATTACAAAGCGCTAACAAATGTCAGTTCATTATTCTACCCGATAAAGGCTCAAACACTATTTTCAGGACTTACAGACTTGACTATTCTTTCGTGACATTCTTTGGCTGTGGGGCGTTTTTTTGGATCCTCGTCCCAACACTGTGTCATCAGCTGCTTCCAGAATGGTGGAGGCGTCTTACAGCCCTGCCTGTGAACTGGACGGTTACCTCTATCAACCCAGTCAAACAAATCTTGTGGTGTTGTCCCTGGAGCGTCAGCAAAGGCCGTTTGCCCATACCACATCTCCCACATTATTAGCCCCAGGCTGTAGATATCTGCCTTGGTGCCGTACACTCGGGAATGAAACACTTCCGGTGCCATATAAACAGGTGTTCCCGCATAGGTGCCGGTGATGTCTATTTCTGCTTTAGCCAGACCAACGTCAGCAATTTTCACTGTGTTTTCTTCAGTCAGCTTTAATGGAACAAGAAATAATATTCAGAAGAGCGCAATTACTGTAGATATTTCCATATTTCTCTCAGAACCAAAAATGGTGGATCCCTGGAGACAAGGTTGTCTTTTGGGCTGGGCAATAGAATCCTACGTAATATGACGAACAGTTAACTGTGAGAGACTATTGCCAGGCGATAATTCTGGGTGCACTGTACCCTTTTCGAGTACCACTATAATGTTCGATAGAATTTATAAACCAATGTTACATTGCAGTTAAGTGTGCACCTGAACCTTGAAGTAGTTTTGTTGGTAGATCACTGTTCTTTTGTGTGTCGCTTAGCAGTTTGTTTTCAATAAGGCCACTTTTTCTATTTTAGAGGCTTTTAATTGAAAATATTGGCCTTAATATTTAAAATGCCTCAGACATTAGATGCCTAGCTAAAACCGATATCAAATTTAACATCAAAATAATTCAGAGGGACGCCCTTGCTTATGGACAACGTAGGGTGCAAAGTCCTCTTGCTCCACTCTGGTGTGCACGTACCAACAACTTTTATTAGACTACAGTCATAATAATTTATTACATTATTCTAGTTTTGTACCAAAATGTTTTCCAACTTGAGGTCCCTGTGCACGACTCCCATCGCATGTATGGAAGCCAAACCATCGGTGATCTCTTTTGCCCAACGGCGTGCTTCTTCGAACACTGTAGGATCTTTGGATCTAGAAGGAGGTGACTCTAGTTCTTTGAAGATGTGGTTCTTTAAGTGTCCTTTACACTTTTCCATGACCAAAACTGTTTTTAAAGTGTCCTTGTCAAGTAACATACCATGAAACTGCACGATGTGAGGGTTGTTTAGCACTCTAATGATCAGGGAAGACAAAACTTGCCGTTAAACTCATTTTTTTTATTATTATTTTACATCAAATCGTACATGAGTTCCGATCATTGTTTAACACCTCCCTCTCTCTCCCCCCCCCCCTCTCTCTCTCTCTCTCTCTCTCTCTGTAAACATACACGTACTCATATACGTATACACATACATATACATTCATAATATACATATACATAACAAGTTTTACTAGTTCTGCAACGCTTTCGAGTGGTATACTATGGAATATCCCACGAGTCACTTGTATTTTCTTGGTATACCACGAGAAAGCGTTGCAAAACTATTTTATACCATGCGAAGAAAATACAGTAGGCGGCATAATAAAAGCGACATACGCGCAGACATGGCTTTGAATGGCTTCCTATTGTCTTAAATTGTTTATTAATTTATATTCATAAAAAAATGCTTATTAATTAAAATTCATGATACAGAATAGGAAAAAATGATTGTCAAATAAATTATTTTAGTCAAAGGCGTGCAAAATTTGTACTGAGTTTTAAACTCTAAGACGGAGCAAAAGAACAGGAAATTTAAAAACTCTCCCAAAATATTAGATGATTGAAATTCATGAAAGAAAATAAGGGTACTAAAGTTTTAACTGGGCATGAATGTTAACTAGCCAAAAAATGCAAAGAATGCAAGTCAGAAAGTTAACGTCGTGAAAGAGTTGCAAAATTTGGACTGAGTTTTATGAACACTAAAACCGAGAGAAAAACCTTAACTAGGCGGCTTGAAATAAACTTGAAATGTCGCCGCTTACAAAAACTTTCGGCGGGAATAAGATCGCAACGCACGATGGGAAGATTGGGTGTAATACCGTCGAATATACAACAACTTTCCTGTATTCTGAATGGCTGTATTTTCTATGGCATGGTATAAATGCTCTTATTAAAAACTGAATCATTGGATAATGCAATTCTAGCATTTTGATTGGCTTAGCCGTTATGGTATATGAGCTATTATACCATGCTCTCCTTATATGGTCGGTGTACGCGTCAGTTTAAAATTGGAAGCTAGCTGAGATTTTTTTTCGCGAAGGATAGAACGGCCCCCGAAGCAAATCGTCTTAATTCATTTCTTAGAATACTAGAAATGCAATTTCATCGAAAGAAAAAAGACAAAAACAAACAAAAAAGCCACAAGACCTTGTTTGAAAGTTTGTCGAAAAACACATGAAAACACATGGAACTAAAGTACCTTGACCAGCTACGAAAGAAGACAAGTGTTGTTTCTTCATGATCGCGAAGCCATTCGCCGATCGAGTCACTCGCCGATAGATAACTGCGGCTTATTTATCCGACATCAAGAATATAAATCACAAGTAACCAGCTACAAATACAGGCTATGCAGCCATTCACTAGAGCAATCGAGGCGGCAGTATAGCTTCTTTTCTCGTTCAGCAAAACCAGCTTGTGGCTTCAAACAACTTCATGACAAGCGACCGAGGTAATAGTTTTTCTCCGTTGTTGTTACTTTTATAACTGCACCGAAAATCCAAATTCACAGTAATTTCGACGGCTGTCACTTAAAAATTCTTTTCCTTCACATTATCTGCCAGGTTTTTTTAGCTGTTCTGCTGTGTAAAATCCTAGAATCCCAATGAGTTTTTAAAAAACTACTGTTTATCGCTACAATGTTTTGATTTTTGATTCATGCAGTCCAGGCGAGTCCGTTCGCGCGTTGACAGTTTTGATAGACGTGTGACATGTGAATAGCGGAAGTCCCTTGTCTTTTCCGAGTTCTTCTAGTCGGGGAGATTCAATGAGATTTTGTGGGCGTTTTTAATAAAACAATTATTCTACTCGAGCTTGTTGGATATGTGATGATTATAGCCAACTCGGCGCTACGCGCCTCGTTGGCTATCTATCATCTCATATCCAACGCGCCCGCGTGGAATAATTGTTAAATATACAAGTACATCTACATATACATCTACATATACATATACATATACATGTACATGTACATGTACATGAACATATGCATGTACCCGTAAAATTTCAAGTCCTCTTCTGTTACATAATAGAACCCATAGAAACAGCGTTGTATCCGTAGTAACCGCATTTTAAATTTCAGTTATAATCAGTGTACTGTTGTAATCTACCATTAGACTATTTTATCTGAAGATTGCTACACCATCGTGTAGTACCAAACTATATAGTGATAAAATGCCTAATCAAATCTTCAGTTGATGAAACATTGTACTTCTGGTACATATGCCTATACATATACACCTAAAATTTGCAACTGCCGTCAACCAGCTCATTGCCCTTTGAACTGTAACTGCTTAAAATCAGCTGTGATCTACCAAGCCCCAGTGACAACGGAGGAGAAAAGGCCAGCTGAGATCTATGTAGACCTTGCTGAGAACTCTTTTAAGACCAGATACGCGAACCACAAGTCTTCTTTCAGAGACCCAAACAAGCGACTCAGTGCAGAACTCAGCAAACACATCTGGCATTTGAAAGACGCTAAGATTGAATTTAATGTAACTTGGAAGATCTTACTCTAAACCATGTCGCCCCTTTTAATTCAACTTCAAATCGCTGTAATTTGTGCCTGTGGGAAAAAATATTTTATCATCTACAGACCCGATCTGGCGAGCTTGAACAAGCGAAATGAGCTTGTAACTTCCTGCAGGCACGAGAGCAAATTTCTTCTTAGCAGCTTCATACCTTCCGTTGTCACGCAATAGTTTTTTATTCAAATTCTGCGCTCGCGTTTGTAGTCTTAGCGTATGTTGTAACGAACTTTTTGTTGGCAATTTTATCTGAGGAGTGCCGCACATGCCGTGCGGTGCCAAACTAAATAAGAATAAAAATGCCAAGTCGGATCTCACGTTGACACCAGACAACCTAGATTATATATTTTCTGAACTGGTTAGAATAATTTTTCTAGAGTGCTCAACTTTTCAGGAGCAATTAGGCTATAGGCTATAGAGGTTATACATCGCTTTATTGCCATAAAGCGATGTATAACCTCTGAAGCCTGGAACTATCTGCCAATTGCATTACATATATAATTACATATACATAAATCCATTGTTCAGTCCATTTGGCCTTACAGAATTTAGTGTCTTCTACCATAATATCTCCCTGTGTTGGAGAATTTCTCTTTTCTGTTCGATTTCTAAACGATCCTTTCTAATTTGTTCAATTAATGTGATGGTCTCATTATCGTCAAAATTGTGTTTAGGCGTTAATGAAGACTGTCTCACATTCTATCGACATTTTGCCATGCCTTTTCATGATACCCAATTAACGCTGGAAATTCGCTTCATACCTCAAGTTTTTCATCTCCTCCATGATTTCGATTGCATTATCGACATCAAGCGCCTCTTTCCACACCTTCAATGCCACAGTTGTTATCTTTCCGTCGCCGATTTTCATCGTTCCTTTGTAAACGTTACCAAATGTCCCACTGCCAAGGAAGAAAGACTTTTCCTCTTTCCAGTTCAATTTCTCGCGATCGATTCTTACCGCACAAACTTCGGTTAGGCCAAACAGTGCCAGCTGGTGCCTTTGTTGTTCCACCTCATGGAGCAGCGACTGGTAGGCAGATCGTTCACCGACAGGTTTCTCCTTTTTACATTGCTCATACAGGTCCCTGTCCGCCTTGATCTTCTCTGAAAGACGAGCTTCAATTCTATCAAGACAAAGCTGAGTGTCCTTCAATTTGTCATTAACAAACGATTTAAGCTGATTTTTATTTATAAATCTTGCAAGAATGCCTACGGAAACAGATGACAATAAATCTTTGTATAAGGCTTGAACAGCCAAACCAGTCCACTTCTTCGAATCATGTGCTCGCGATTGTTTGCAGGCGCTCTTTAAATCAAAATTTAACCGGACCCCCAAGGTGGGTGAACCGTAGAAAAAACCTTTCACGATCCACCCAAGTTTTTGAAATCGTGAAATTCGAAATGTCAGAAATCTTTGCTTGTCGAAGTCAACATCGATAGCATCGCTTTGAAGATCCTGTAGCTGCAATTCAACATCATCATAACAATTTTGAAACCTTTGCGTCAGGGAAAGATGAGCATTTTCAAACGCCTTGGTTTTGTCCTCCCACTGATAGACAAATTCTTGAACCCGTCTGAACAGCAAGGTGTTAACGTTCTCTTCAACTTCGGTCCAGGACCCTTTCCTAGCCGGGACTTCTTCCAGGGACCATGATGAAAAGCGCTCCTTTACATCTTTTGACGAGAGATGTTCCACGAGTCGCTCCACAATACCGTCAACGTTTTTGTTCAACACTTTTCTGAGACCTTTCATCACTTTCTCTCGATTTTTTTCAATTTTTTCTAAGTGACTAAGAATCTTGTCCAGTCTCTTCTCGACCTCCTCACGGCTCCTTGAAGCACTTACAACATGCACTTTTGCTTGAAAGAAAATCCTTGATAGAAGTTTGTAAAGCCATCTAAAACAAGAAAATGTTTCTTTCAGTAATTTATATTGTTACGATGAACATTCTAACTGTTCTACTTCTTATTCATCAAGGGGCTTTGATCAATTTGTGCTAGATAATTTCCGCAAATCTCTCGGCTACGCTTGAGCCGTAGGCTTGAAATAAGTTTACGTTAATACAATGACTCTCTCCATCTTTTAAAAGCTCGTGATCTTGATATCGGCTTGAAAGCTCAAGAAAGTGTGAGGAGAAAATGCTTTCGCAACCATACCGTTCTCCCTATGATAATGAGAAGAAACATACAGATCAAGCAATTAAATGTTAAATTACAAAATTTCTCCAAAGAATCGACCGCATACTGCACTAGACCGACAGAAAAAAATCTCGGTGTGGTTTGATAGTCAGTTAAGTATGTGAAGCAGTTCGTGATGATTGATGGTGTAAGTCTGATGTGAAAGACCCTCAATGTGGTGTTCCACAAGGACCGGCCCTTCGTCCTATTTTGTACTCGCTGTCAATCTAGTCTCTGGGTGACATTAATATTTTAAGACACCATGGACTCGAGTTTCACCTATGACACCCATATCTACTTTGCTTTCAGGCCCACTGCAGTCGAGCAACAGACAACTGTAATTCATTACTCTATGGCGTTCCTCAATTTCTGATCGACCGTGTACAAGCTGTCCAAAACTGTGCCGCTCGCCTTATAACTAGCTCTAGAAAACATGATCATATCACACCTGCTCAACAGCAATTAGACTGGCTTCCCGTTTATAGCCGTATCAAATACAAGATACTTTTGTTAACCTTCAAAGCTTTACATGGGTTCGCACTTTCCTACATAACAGAAATGTTGCAATTCTACCGACCATCAAGAAGCTTGAGATCTGCTTCCAAGAAACTCCTGAAACTACCATCAGCTAACTTGAAGAGTTATGGCTGTCGGTCGTTTTCATTTGCCGTACCTAAACTATGGAATTTATTGCCAGAACCTGCCCGCCAACGTGATGATCTTGCAAATGTTACGACCGCTATAAAGACTTACTTATTTCGCGAGCTTTTAATGTAAAGTACTTTAATAATATATATGATGTAAATATTAGTAGTTAGTTTAAACAGATTTTAGTTAAGTATTTTTCCATATTTTTGTTTTTGATCAAGGAATGTAAATTTTCTTAACATTATTTCTATTTATAATATTTCTTTGTAAAGCGCCATGTGCTAATTTACATGGCGCTATATAAATGCTTTTATTATTTTTTTAAATTATTTTATAATATGTTACTAAATTTTTTAAAATAATATATTAGGTGCATTAGGAAGTAGTTATCTCGCGATTATTTATTCTCAAACTCATTAACAATTCATAACGAAAATACAAACTAAGGAAATTAATATTTATGTTAATGAGTGTTTGGAAATCACATGAAAAACTGCTCATTTTTGTATCCTTAATTTCCCCCTTCTAGAATCATTTTGTTTGAGAAGTAATATCAAGCATTTGACACAGTGTTTCATCATTAGATGAAACACCTCGAATTTCGTCAAAAATACTCCGCTGCCCGTTGTATTTTTAACTCTCTTCTCGGTGTTTCATCTGGTGATGTTACAATGCATCTCATGCTTGATATATTATTTCAAACTTATCCATGCATTTATTGCCAACGAGGCAACCGAGCTAAGAAGCGAGGTTGCCTCGGAGGCAGATTTGTAATCCGGCACGATGTAGGCAAAACCTCTCAAATTTTGTGTAACCCTCTAAAATTTGCATTTTTGACCATATTTGGGAGTAAGTAAGACCCCATATTTGGGTAGTGACGTCATGGTCTTGTATTTACAACGCGTGGTCCGAAAGTGGGTGATTCAGTGTGCAGCTGTTCGTTGTCTGTTCAAGAGGCCCTAGCAGGTGAGCAAGCTTTAATACGATTTCTCGTTTGAAAGGACAATTAGTGCTCTGGTTTGCTTTATAAATTGCGTTTAAAGCAGCAGCTGATCAAGGAATAGGGTTTTACGCTCAAATTTTTGTCAGAACCAGCTTGTTCTTTGCAGCTCCATTTACAATGAGGTAGCGTGTTCGCTTCTTGACTCAGAACCAGGGTTTTCCGTGTTCTCTTTTTCTTTGTGAATTGAATTTTAAGCGGTACTTGATCAAGGCATAGGGTTATATTCTCAAAACTTATATCAGAACCAGCGTGTTCTTCGCCGGTCGATTTGCACTGAGCCAGTCCTCACCTCCCGTGAGGAATGCAACGAATTTACGGACCTTTTTTTAGAATTTATTCATGTCACTCTTTAGATTTTGTCAACCAGCATGTTTTTTTGCTGCTCGATTTACATTGAGACCGCCCAAAACTCCCGTGAGGAATACAACGAACTTGCTGACCTTTTGTTTTGAAGACTATCATTATGCCTTTCAAGAGAATCTTTGTCCTGTGACATTCGCTCATTAGATCTTTGTATTTTAAGCAAGTTTATATTTTTATACCTGAGATACATTCCGCCACATTCTTGCGCTTTTCACACATTTTACTTTACACCAATTTTTTTTTGTGTATATTACTGCGCGAAATATTTTTCTTATCCCTGATGACGCTGTTGCTCGGAATTTAATTATTATCTATAATTTCAGCAGTCAAAGGCCTCATTTGAACTATATTTTTCTTTCTTACGTTTATAGTTTTGATACAATGGAATTTTTCGTGAAACATAAGTGCTAACTTGCTCATATTTACCAACAAAGCTTCAAGCTATGTTGTTATTGATTAATAAAAGTGAAAGCCTAGAATTAACGAAAGTTGTTGTTTTGAAGTTGGGTGCCATCCTTTTCTATAGCGGAATCCATTTTAAACCTCTAAAATTATGAAAAAAAATTATCGCCAAGATCTGAATAGGCACATTCCACAAAAGATAAACGAATTCTCCTCGTTGGCACTTGCCGGAAGGTATCCCTAGTTCCTAGTGGCTTAGAGTCAGTGTTTTGTATGGCTTACCTAAGTCAAATTGCAACGTATTCAAAATGCAGAAGGGAGACTTGCTATGAACATCTGCAAGTACGCCCATATTACACGGCACCAGGCGCCAAGACTGCCATGAATTCAAAGGTAGATTCCCACAGAAAAGGTACAATTTTGAGGAAAAGCCGCGGCGAGCCGAGCAGAAATCGTGATCTAAGCAAACTCGTCAGTGAGACGCACTGACAAATGTTCTTTTATCTCGATTTTCGTTCTTATTTTGAAACTGCTGGTCCAAATATAATTGCTTCAGTATTCTTTAAAAGTACTTTACCCGTTAAAAGCATCTCTTGATCGCCAAAACGGCCGGCCGCAAACAACGCCGACCAAGTTTTTTTTGTTTTGATGACGTCGTTACGGACACGGTTATCGAATGGGCTACTTGAGTTTGCGGGCCGCTATGATCGACGCGCAATCCCTGCGCTGTGCGCGCGAGAAAATTATAAACCTTTACTAAGCAAGAAATTATTATTAAAACGTAACGTAACTGTACCGCACTCATCTTGGCGTTTTATCTGGTTCTTGGCGATCTACTAAATCCTTCTTTTGCCCTACGATTAGATGATGGTACCGAGTTCAGCGTTGGCAGTGAGCTTCATTTCTTTTCTTCTAGCCTGCTAAGCTTTCTTCCGCTGCATCGCTTCGTGTTGTCAAGCTTACCGATGTGTTACTCGCAGGTCTGCTTTTATCTGGGCCCGAATGTTAAACTGACCTGTCCTCGATGTTCAAAAGCTTTAAGGAGAAGCCAAGGCCGTGAATTATGTCGTTTACAGCAAATCGCACTATCACTTGAAATGTTTGGATGTTGAAAACTAAGCTGTGCTGTCTGTGTAGCCTTGGTTCTGGTTCTGAAATAAATAGCAACGTGGAATTTACCTTATCGAAAGTTCAGCTGCCAAATGCCCTAACTGATGTTTTGAAAACCAGAGGATTGAAAAAAGCTCAGTTAAACATAAGGAGTTTGCCCAGGATAATTGATGAATTGAGGTTATTCTTGCAGCAATGTCGATATATCGGGATCTTGTCCCTCAATGATTGAAACTTGGCTTAACGAGCGACTGCCAACTCAGATGAAGTTGCAATCCCCGGCTTTATTTGGTTCGAGGCGCGATCGCTCCTCAGGTCGTAAAGGTGGTGGCGTTGCAATTTATATCTCCAAGAAAATACCGGCTGTGCGAAGATGCGATTTAGAGGATACTGCACTAGAGAACCTTTGGCTGGAGTCAACGCTTCCAAAGTCAAAAAGGATGATTCTCAGTTTTTGGAAATCTTTAAACTGGGCTTGGAAAGAGTGTCGGGAGAGGATAAAGACAACGTTGCTGACTGGTGATTTTAATTAGTCTCGCTCGCGTAGCAACGCCGGAGACTTATAATCTGCAAGCCGTTTTTTTTCTTCGTATTTAGTACACAAACTGGGAACCATGGTCCCAGGCGTTCTTAGCGGAGACCGTGGAAACTGAGAATAAGAACCGTTGCTTGACCGAGGCCACACATAGCTTAGGAAAGATAAATGCGATTTAGAACTTTTCAGGAACGGGTCGGTCCTCGAATTCTGTCGCTTGAAAGCGTTGATTTCTTTGGAACAAGTGAACACTTCAGTGGTCGAAAAAATTAAAAAAGAATAATCTTAATTAGAAAATCGTCGATGGTGAGGTTAACTGGTCGGGTGTTGTAAACTTTTATTGTATGCAAATAAGTCTTGAGTGTTGAGCATGCGGTTTATTTTCGGCGATGATTGAAATGACGCGCCGTGTTCACAATTTTTTTTTTATCTCTGGCACTGATGTAATTTCTCTCGAATCGAAGCCCTTGAATTTTCGTGTATTTATACACGCGTATAGCCTGCGACCACAGACGTATTTCCGGTCGTCGCTAACACGCACGAATACTAAATCAATTCAGAAACAAATCATCGAATATGATATAAAAAGTAAATATCCACCAGAATACTCGACCGTCGATAAAGTAGGAAGTGAAAAATCTTTAGCGAGTAAATCCTGTTTCGTGTAGAATCAATCGCCTCCTCATTTCTTATCTACTCTCTAAGCAAGCGAGACTTAACGCCGCTCTTAAGAGCGTTCAGTTACGATCTTAAAGCACCGACGCGAGAAGCAGATTTGAAGACCTAAAGGCATTTTCCACCTTGATGATTTCATACAAATGATTGAAAACTTAGTGCTACAATTATTGACTTGATAGTGACAAACAATTCGAGCAATATAGTCAAGCAGGCAGTCGTCCCCTTTATTTTAAGTGACCATGATCTTGTTTCGTATGTTAGGAAAATAAACACTTTGAAATATGCACCCAAAATAATTGATGCAGAGACTATAGAAATTATTCACCTGACGAATTTTGTAAAAGCTTGAGTCAAATCAACTGGGACCCAGTCAGAAACGTCTCCAACGTAAACAATGCCTTGGATGTTTTTTTTATGTCAACTTTAAAATTCTGTGTGATCAACACGCCCCTTTGATCGAAAAGAAAGTCAGGGGTGTTAACTACCTATGGTTTACACATATTAAGAAATTAATGCAGCAAAGAGATTGTTTCCTAAAGAAGGTGAGACGGACAAAAAAAGAAATGGATTGGATTGCCTACTGGAGATTAAGAAACGCCGTGAACAACAAAGTGCAGCCCGCGAAAGCCAATTACAACCGGAAACTTATTCACGAAAACATTGATAACTCAAAATCTTCCTGGAGAGTTGTGAAAACAGTACTTCCTAACGACTAGAAATTAAAACAATCTATGTCTTGCATCAAAGTCGATGGCCATCTCAAGACCGACAAAAATGCCATAGCTGAAGGTTTTAATCACTTCTTGGCCTCAATTGTCAAGACCATCAGTGACAAATTATGTCAAAGATCGTCTTTTTCCTGCCAACGACAGCAGTCACCTTTGCAAAATACTGAAGCTCCTTTTACAAACGGAACCTTCGAGCTTAGTCTAGTAAGACCTAATGTTGTTTAAGAATGTTAAAAAGGAACAAAGTTACTGGGGTAGAAAATTTTTTGCACGCTTGCTTAAGGACGGAGGCCGGTTGTTTCGGAGTTCTTGACTCACATAATTTAACCTTTCCTTTTCATCTGGAGTGGTGCCGGACGATTGGAAGACCTCAAGAGTTGTTCCTTTATTCAAGCCCGGTAACAGAGAAGAAATGGATAATTATCGTCCCATCTCTATTCTCCCAATGATTTAAAAAATCTCTGAGAAAGTCGTATATCATCAATTGTTTAGCTATATAAACGCTGACAATCTTCTTTCGCCCTATCAATCTGGCTTCCGGAAGAATTTCTCCACTGAAACAGCCGTAACCTTTTTTTGTGGACGAGTGGATAACGGTGTTCTCACTGAGACGGTCTTCATTGACTTCAAGAAGGCTTTCGATACTATGGACCACCGTATCCTTCTAAACAAGCTACACAGATATGGCATTTGTGACAGGACTCTTTTCTGGTTTTCTAGTTATTTGCAAGGCCGTTTCCAACGTGTAGAGGTCGACAAACTTCTCTCCTCGCCCTTGGTTTTTTTTTTTTTTTTAACGTATGCGCCTGACCTGGCTGCCCCAGATATATTAGCTGCTGTTTTCCTCTTCTCTCCACGCCCAATTCTTACTTTTAACCACGTTTTTCAACTTAGTTCAAAGACTGAACATTAAGCTCAGCTATAGACGAAAGATGGCATCTTTCGGGACATTTATTGGCAGAAATTTTGACGATTTTCCGGCTATCACTCTTGGATTCCCTTGCCTGGAAAACAGTGTACTAACTGCTCTGAATACTTTTAGTGCGAATCGTTCACTTTCGGGATTCTTTTTTAAACCTCCATAAAGTTATAGACGCTGTAGAGCTGGTAAACAAGTACGTGAACGGCTGTTAAGGAGGTCAGCGGTGCTCCAAGATGGCGTGAGTGCATTTTGTTATCTCCCTAAACTTTGTAGCATTTAAATGTACTCCTGTCTGTGCCGTTTGACCTTTTAACATCCTCTATGGTGTTTTTCACTTAAGGATTAATAAATATATATGTATGTATGAGACATACTATTTCAATTGTTGATTCAAGTCAAAATCGACCAGCTTCATTATGTACTCAAAGTGACACCTTCGGAGGACAACGAACGAAGCAAAATGATGTTAGCACGAACAATCCCATTTTCATTCATCATTCTTCGTTTAAAGGCATTTATCCGAATCAAAACCGATGTGCCAGGGGTATCTAGGACTCTGTTGCCTGAACACCATATGTATATTAAAAACAAATCGGCGAATTTCATCTGCTATGAATCTTCAACCTCTGCTGATATTTTCGTTATCACTGAATCGTGGTTGTCCGAAAGATATGTGGCCGACAAAGCGCACATTACGCTACCGGGGTACAAATTGTTTGAACATCAGCGAGTTGGAAGGAAAGGTGGGGGAATTACATTGTTACTGAATGAAACAGTTGATGCCCGAAAAGGGGACTGTGGTGAACGTAGCTCGTTCAGTTTGGTGAATGGATTGTTAAATACGGGTCTAGTCTGGCTACATTAGATCTCATTATCACGCTACTCTCAGATTCTTTGCTTTGTGCAAAGCCTATAGCTGATTACCTGTTCTCTGTTCATATTATTGTTTTATGCGACCTTAAGCTGGAAAAACCACCCCCGAAATAAAAGCAAATGTCTTATAGGAAAATCAAAGACATTCAAGGATAAGCTCCAGGATGAATTAAGGTCTTCAGAGCTCTGTCAAAGCACACCGGACACGCTTGATAAACTTGTTAACAGCTTTGGCTCAAGCTTTTGACCGGCATGTACAATTGCGTACGAAAGTTATTCGCTCTAGGCCACTGGTTCAACGAGGAAATCAAGGCTTGCATGCAAGGTAGGAGAAGCGAAAGGCCGAGAGGAAGAGCCGTCGCACCGGCTCCATGAAAGATATGCTGGCGTATGAAGCAAAAAAGAACAATGCTTATGCTTTAATGAATAAAGCTCGGTGCAATTCTATCATGACTTCATTGAGGATAATTGCAGCAATCAGTGCAGTCTCTTTTCAGCAGCGAAGATGCTCCTCAGCCAGGGAGACAACAGGGCTTTAATTGTACTCTCCTGTGGATGATGACGTTGAACTGGCGAATCAAACGGGAACTTTCTTTGTTCAGAAAATCGAAATCATTCGTTCCGAGCACGATAACATGGCACAGGGACTACCATCGCTTTTTGATGACCGCACTCCAGTAGCACCTCCCCCGCTCAGCAAATTCAGCCTCCTTTCTGAGGAGGCTCGCAAACTTATCAGCAGCAGTGCAAAGAAAAGTTGCACTTTGGACCCTCTGCCGACATCCCTAGTGGTGGATTGTATTGACGTACTTTTACCGATCATAACGAACATGCTTAATTTATTACTAGAGTCTGGGTTGTTCGTAGACTTGCCTACAAGTCGAGCTCAAAAGTTTTTCACGAGCGCGAAGCGTGAGCGGCAGATTTTTTATGTTTTCTGCGGCAAAAGCGAGCGAGAGAGCAAGAGCTCGACTTGTTTTCCCTGCAAAAAATCGCATCAAGTGACGTCATTTTGGCGCAAACTATTTGCTTCCCTGTCGCGTGTGTTGTCGCGTGCGTGTGTCGTCGCGAGCTGTCAAAGTATGTCAAAACAAACAAATAACGGACAAAAAGTTCGATAAGAGAAAGAAAATAAAGTAAATAAAAGAATGTTCAATACGAAAAACGGTAATGAACAAAAGTGCCGTCTTGTGATATTTGTGAGTTCAGTCTCTAGACGTTTCGGGCTCGTTGCAGGGTATACGCCATGAAAGGAAACATAAAAAAATAAAAACTTTGAAGTGCGCGCGCTCAAAACAAAACAAGTCGGTAGTGTTTTTTCTCTCCGTGGCTGCCGGGAAAATCCGACCTTGGTGAAGTACGCAAATGGAGGAAGATAAAACGCCCACTAAAGCTTTTTATTGAATACAGTCGATAAAACGAAATCGAAATACAGCCCGCAAAAATACACAGTTCAATTGAATTGGATCAAAACAGTTCAAGTCACGTTTCATGTGGCGTGATCGGGTTTGATTGACGGCCCATCAGTAAAACTGTTCGTGATTGGATAAAACGTAGAGGAGAAAAATTCCTCCTGTAAATTTGGCGCGCTGCAGGGGATAAAAGTCCTTTGCGCTGGGGCCAACTACCGGAAACAGAAATGAGAAGCGATCTTTCCGTCTCAAGCCCGGGATCAGTCTTTCACCCGTGTAGCCCGAAATTAGACGAAATACGAGAAGATATTGGACGCAGCAGACTTTGCCAGACGTGAGAATTGTTCCTTCATAAGGCTTAATGATGCTATCAGGAAACCTTTGCTCAAGGCAGTCAAAAAACCCTAAGACAACCCACTATGATAGCCGAGTTCAGTCTAATACGCGCGCTGATTTTAAAGTGACATACAGAGAGAATTATGGGAAGTTATGAAAAACTTTTTTTTGGGGGGGTGGTTGGTAAATAGCCAGTGAGAAACTCATCAAAGTCTATCTACTGTAGCCTATCCGGTACCGATTAAATAAATAAAAAGTAACCGAAAAAAAAAATTATCCACTACAAGACTCAGTCAAATTGGCAAAGTTTGCTGTCGTCCAAAATGTTACCGTTTTCGTCTCATTTTGGCTAAAAGGGTGAAACACTGAAAACCATCTCCTTGGTGCATACTATTCAGGATTTGACTGATCCTGGCTGGAGAGTTTTGATTAAGAGGGAAATTTCATTGCGACGGGAATGGTCTCGCCGGTCAGTTTTGACAAATGGAAAGCGCCCTTAGTCAAAAATTGTTTTGAAGGCCGGCCTCTATGTGTCCCTTTTAAAACGGCTCGTCTACATCCGGGATCTTGAATAAATCGACTGTGTCAGCAAAGTTTACATGTGACGATTTATGTGGAAAAAGCGAGAGTTATTGAGAGAGAGTAATTTTGATGATATTTCGTATTAAATGTGGAAACATTGTACCATGTTGGTTGTGGATAGTTTTATTAGTGCCGCGAACGTGGTTAATTGTGTGATTTCTTGAAGTTGTTGACAGACAGATTTCAAGTATGTCGTGGCGCTCGTGTTATAAGAATATTGTGTACAAGCATAAAAACGCTTTTTGGTGTTTAGCTGAAGTGATTTTGTCTTAGACAACCGATTGTGGGCTCAAGAAAGGTGGATTCTAGGTCTGCTTTAGTCGGGCATCTCGCTATGAGCATCATAGTTTGAGAGACCGAAACGTCATTATTTCTGTGCTTTTAAATGTTATTCATTTCGTTACAAATCTGTCGCTTTTGCCAAGAGCAACTTTTCGTGTGTTGCCAGTCATTAATTTGTCTGTTTTAAGCCCTAACTATAGCGACTTTCAACTGCTTTTTATTCACCTCAAGGGTCAAATTATCAAAACACACGTGAGATTTTTGTAGGTACCTTTTTATAAATCCAGACAGATATATATTTATAATTTACACGCGCTCTTTTGCCAGGAGGTGTCTAGGTTCAGCATGCTTCCCATCCTCTGTAACGGAACCTCCCTTGCGGTTTCACAATGGAAATTAAGGATGGTACTTACATGTGTATGGTTGGGTACCGATCCAGCGGCTAACTTGTGCTACTTATGATGTTTTTTGCCACTAGAGAACTGTTTTTCTCTGATTGTTTTGGCGGTGATGTCTTTACTCTTGCGCGAAATTCTATTAAGTATATGACGTGGGTATGTCGTCAGTTGATTGATTGATAAGCAGTTCTTTTCCGTGAGCAATTGTTTGGCGTTTTTGTGTTTGACGCGGAAAACTGTAAATCTCATTGTCTTTCCAACCCCACATTTTGGGGCTTGCTTGTGCTGCTTGCGTCTCTCTGCAAACTTGCTTGCCCCTAGAGAATTGTTTGTTTCTGATTTTATTGGCAGTGGTGGCTTCAATCGTGGGTGTTATTCTATTCTATTTACGTGTATGACGTCGGTGTGGCCTCAATCGCTTAACGAGTAGTTCTTCTTGTCGTGCTCTATTGTTTGGCGTTTCTTGCGTTTAAAGCGATAAACTGTGAATCTTAAGTCTTCCTATCCCCACATTTTGAGACTTGCTTGTGCTGCTTGTGTATTACTGCCAACTTGCTCGACACTAGAGATTATCACTATTATTATTATTATTATTATTATTATTATTATTATTATTTTTAAATAGTTTTTATTTTTTTTATTAACTTTTTGATGCTTTTTATAATTGTTATTAGTAGTCTTTAGATAGTCATTTTACGACAATTCTCTTTCGTACACAAGAAGAATGTACATAGGGTATATATTTTAATATTTCATATTCTTGAATCTGTAAATAGTCTATTTTTTTTAAATCTATGAATAAAGTTTTGTTTTATTATTATTATTATTATTATTATTATTATTTTTATTAACTTTTTTATGCTTTTTATAATTGTTATTAGTAGTCTTTAGATAGTCATTTTACGACAATTCTTTTTCGTACACAAGAAGAATGTACATAGGGTATATATTTTAATATTTCATATTCTTGAATCTGTAAATAGTCTATTTTTTTTTAATCTATGAATAAAGTTTTGTATTTAAAAAAAATATATATATATTATTATTATTATTATTATTATTATTATTATTATTATTATTTGTTACGCTGGCAATCTTTTAGACAGGTAGCTTGCAAACCAAACTGAACGCAGTGTTGTCGGAACAGCAACCAGGAGATTTATTCCAAAAATGAACTTAGTTTCCACGAAGTAAAACTCCACAACAGCACGTAACTCGATAAACTGACAAGGCCTCCGCAAACTTCAATTAACTTGATGAACTCACACGGCCTCCGCCAACTTGAATAAACACTGCTTCGTCACACTTCACTAAACACGACTAACGTCAAACTCTCTTCGCTTGTGAAAACTAGTTAAAAATTCGCTTGGACTCGCCTACTTATATGCTTTTACAATAAGGTTCTAGAACTTTCTAAATAGTCTAATTATAGAAAGATTACAAACTATACCGCTTTAGAAACGCTTACACAAGATCCAAAAATAAACAAACTTTAAACTCTCGCGAAGCTTCTAGAAAGTCATGCTAGTCACGCAATACAATTTTTCGTAACATTATTATTATTATTATTATTATTATTATTATTATTATTATTATTATTATTATTATTATCATTATTATTATTATTAAAGGTCAGGACTTAAAAGACCTGAGTTAAAACCAAATGTTAGACAAATAGACCAAGTTTGCTTAAGTTTTTAAATAACCGATTCCACAACTGCTTGCATGTTTTACGCTTTCATAAAACAAGCAACTGAGATTTACCTGGATTGTCGAAAGCAAACCTAACTTTTCTCTTTAAAGCCAGAAAAAATACATAAAAATACCTACTCCATTTAAGAGGCTGTCCGCGTAAGAACCGATAAGGCAAATTTCGGTCTATCACGGATTGCCCTGATTTTTTCAGTGGAAGATAACTATCCTATCCCATGAAGAAATATCACATTTATTTGGACCAACTCAATTTTTTCTCTATATTACAGGAAGATTTTCTCGGTCACCTAAAACTGGCCCGTTTACCTTCAGAAGTGGTGCGATTTTGGTGAAACTTTAGGGCTCTGTCAAACCTACCTTACAAAGCCGAATAAGCTGATTATTTTACACACAAAAGTTTTAACTCTCATTAACAGTGTCAAAGTTTAATGGATGCATTCTGTGGAAAGTTGGCTGAGATATGATTTTTTTTAAATGACCGTTAATTTGCTCAGCAGTAAAAGTAATTTGCATAACTAGAGCTGAACGGTAATTTCGCGAAAGTGGCACCTGACCCAGACTCAAGTCTGTGATGAATCAGAAGTACTAAGACCAGTCTACTTCTTAATGTAATAAAATTTGTGGGCACTCTTCTCTGCGCGCTGTACAAAGTTCCGTTAATGTTACAAATTCGCCATTTTGACAGCAAAGCTGGAATTGTAACGGTCCGCATTTGATCCACTAATTTCCACAGTTTTAACGTTTCTAGTTATCACCAAATGTCATTGAACCCTTTAAATGTTGGACTTTTGAAAACATGAGGAGAAAACTTGGTAATCGCTTTTTCTTGGTTTTTTCCTGGTCGACGATCAGAACGCGACTTCATTCTCCGTATGCAAATTAGCCTTAGATGCGTCGTTTCAACAAATTGAATTGACAGGAAACATAACTGCTTATATTTCACATTTTTAAGGGAAAATATCTCTTAGAACTTTCCACGGAAAAACACGAACGATATATGACTTAGAATCCCCTTAGGTCTGTTTCACGAGGAAGAAGTAGTAGAAGAAGATATGTTTACGCGAATTAAAATAATTTAATTACTGTGGCCCGTCACGCATTCCCCGAGAGTGGCTGTGTATCGATCAGTTCTTTTATCTGATTATATTTTTTTTGAAGTGATAGTTATTGATAATCATACAATTTAATCACTGTTAATTCCGATTCTTTACTGGGTGGGAAATACCGTGCTGTTGTATTTATTCATTCTACGACCGTTTTAACTGAGTCAGTATCCCCGGGAGTTACCGTGAGGATAGGGTTTAATATGACAGCCCATGGTGTAATACACTACAATTAGCTACAAAGTAGTCACTTGGACACGGCCACTCTTATTCACGAGCACTAGCACAATATTTTCAATTACAGAATCAAAAATTAATATTTTGGAAATAGCCCGCAAACAACTTCAGAGATACCGTGCGACACCATAGGACCACACCTGCAAAGTACTTTCATTTCCTAGATCCCTTGCTAACCATAGGCTATACAAACGTTAGGGTGGTATTAACAGAGCATTGTGTTTATCGCCAATTAACAATATTTCAGTAAAAATGAGGAATGGCATGCAGAAAAAGGCATAGTTATTGTTTACGGTCCTTCTCCTGTTAAATCCCAAAAGTTTTGCCGGCTGTTAATCACACTAAATTAAGGATCCTGAAGGATCCATATGTTCACTCCTGAGCTGTTGGAGAAAAGCACGTGCAATCTTGTATGAAAGACGAAAGTTTGTCAACTAGGTCTCCTTTTCTTTCCCTGGATTTGAATGGTATTTTAAAGTGACACAAGATTTTTTTAGCATTACCACGTTGAACTGACTAGGTTGTTCTTCCTTTGACATACACATAGGTTGAAAGCTTCTGGTTGAGGGTGTTGTGGTCTCAATTCTTCAGCGATTTCTGCAACAAGCTTTTGCCTTTCGAACTGCTCGTCTTCTTGCAACAGATCTCTATGGTCAAGTTCAACTTGTATACACTTAGGATTATGTTTACGTGTTGACTCAAACGGGCCTAGAGTCCAACATGGGCTGGCAATAGGTGAGCACGGAATTGGAAGGGGATTGGGGGAAACTCCCTATGATGGCCTATACGGGGAGATTCCGCCCGAAAGGAGTATCTTTTTCAGGCTTCAGGTATATGAAAGGGTGGGCATTTCACTAGATGAAGTATATAAAAGGGCGAGTGCGCTTATTGCAGCCTTAGCAGCATCTTTGGCGGTTCTTAAAGAAAAAAGAATTAAGTTTAAGAATTTAAGGAAAAAGTAGAAGGACTTATTTTTTCAGAAATTAATATACACGGGAGAAATTTCACCCTCTTAAATACAAATGCTTATTAAAGTAGAGGTGGAACAGTGGGGAGAGAGGGTGGATGGTAAAGTAGGTTAAAAATGGAGAGGTGAGATGAAGCACATTGTTCAAGAGGGTATAAATACAAAAAAAAAAAAAAAACAGCAATCTGGAGGCATTTTTGAAGACTTAATGAAAACGTTATCAAACAAGAAAAACAGACAAATCTTGTCCAATAAACCTCTCCGACAAATGTGTGGACATGGTTGCAGACTGTTCAATCGTGCTCTTCTCGACCCTTCGGCGTCAAGTTTTTTCAAGTTTCTTGCGACAGGAGGAGCAAATCGGCTATCTAAAGTTGAACTGAACACTAAGGTACTTTTAAGTATCACTAATTTTTACAAAACCCGGAGACATGTTTTAAACACTGTCTAAGTTCAAAAAAGTTATTTTTATTGCAAGAATGAAATACTTTTCATACACGTGAACGACACCTCGACCACAATCACTCCTAGCCTCGTCCCCAGGACATTCTTCTTAGAAAATGACAGGGGCGGGAAAGCCCTGGGGACGAGGTTGAATCCTGACTCCGTGTAGAAAGTTCTTTTTTCCCCATTTATAATGCTCTTCAAACAATCATCAGAAAACAATCTTTCGCAACACGCGGATTAACCGGTATGTATAGTATTTTAAAGGTAAGAATTGATTAGGGCAAGATACACGGCTGTCAAAAAGATAGAAATAACAAAAAGCTCAAATAAACTGGAAACGAACTTCAGAAAACTTCGCAAGATAAAATGTTAAATAGAGAAATTAAAATATCTCTGTACGTTAAGACAATTGTTTGCATGAAGAAGAAAAAAGAATGATGGAACAAAACTTTGACTTATTTCGCTGGCTATCTGGAAATTTACGACGTGTCTTCCTGCCACAGAAGTTATTTTGCCAGTATGATCCAGAGTGTGACCGGGGTATTGACAAGACCTTAGGCTCGATTTCCGCCCTCTCCCCGTCCGTTGGGGGCTCGTTTTCCAGAACAGCGGCTTACAATCGAGCCTAACAAGACCTTGGCGCTCGCAAAAACCTGTGCCTAAAGCAGATTGGCATTTTAGTGTTAGCCTGTGTACACACTACCCTCCCCCCCCTTGGGAGAAGCGGCCCCTTCTATGATTTTTCCTGAGAGGAGGGGGTCTGTACACAGGCTATTTAGTGTCTGTGCCTTGGGCAGATTGTCATTTCAGTTCCCAATACCCACCAAGCCTCGAATACGTACTCCCGCTAAAATGAGTTCATTTTCATTGTCTTTGCTACACTTGCTACACTTAGACAAGTGACAGCTGGCTAAGTGCAAGGTAATATCATCCATGCACTCTGTGACCAACACATTTTCCTCCACACCCCTTCCGGGACCTCACTCTGTCTGCGATCTCGCGGAAGAACTGCTTGATGAAATAGCCGAAACAGCCATTTTTCACAATTGATCTCTTCGGCGATTTCGGTGACATAATTATATTTAATTTGAAACTGGCACCTCTTGCATTATAATTCAATCAGATTGAACCAAAACAAGATCATCGTTGGAATTCGGATGTTATACCCTAACAAAAACTGAAAAGATACTCCCTTTTGCGTTTATTCACTGAAAAAAGGAACTATTTTTCCTTTTCATTCTGCTACCGATAAGCTACCGATAAACGCTTTAAAGATCTTTGAATGAAACTGAAATTTACCCCTAATTTAAGATAGAAAAAGTGTGGGGCCTTTTTTTTTTTTCTATCATAGTGCCATGTACAAAGATCTGCCTTCTCCCGATAAACAAATATCATAATAAAGCTTTCGACGTTAACGCTATTTTTTATAAAGGCACGCAAAAAAGAGTGCCCAAGCATTTTCGTGTACTGACAGGAGGAATTACCTTGCAAGTGAACTCTTATTTTCTATTATTATCAATAACTATCATTTAAAAAAAAGATGATAATATTATCGAATTGATCGGCACAACGCTATTGTTTTCTAATCGACCACCCGTCTTCAGGAATGCGTGACAGGCCACAGTAATTGAATTATTTTAAGCCGCAAACATCTATCATGATATATTATTCAGCTGCTTCTTCCTCGTTAAAAAAAAAAAAAAACAGACCTTAAGGGGATTCTAAGTCATGGTTTGTGTTTTTCTGTGGAAAGGAGGATTATTTTTCCCCTTAGAAATGTGAATGTAACGATTATATTTCCTGTCAATTTGTTGAAACAACGCATGTAAGGCTAATTTGCATACCGAGAACGAAGTCACGTTCATCGTCGACAAGAAAAAGACCCAAGGAAAAGCGATTACTACGTTTTCTCCACATGTTTTCAAACGTCCAACATTTAAAGGGTCTAATGATATGTAGTGATATTTAGTGATAACTGGAAACGTTAAAGCTGTGGAAATTAGTCGATCAGATGCGGACCGTTACAATTCCAGCTTTGCCGTCAAAATGGCGAATTTTGGATCATTAACGGAACTTTGCACGGCACGCAGAGAAGAGTGCCCACAAATTTTATTGCGTTAAGAAGTAGACTGGTCTTAGTACTTCTGATTTATCATAGACTTGAGTCTGGGTCAGGTGCCACTTTTGCGAAATTACCGTTCAGCTCTAGTTATGCAAATTACTTTTCCTGCTGAACAAATTAAAGGTCATTTACAAAAAATCCTATCTCAGCCAACTTTCCACAGAATGCAACCATTAAACATTGAAACTATTAATGAGAGTTAAAACTTTTGTGTGTAAAATAATCAGATTATTCGGCTATGTAAGGTAGGTTTGACAGAGCCCTAAAGTTTCACCAAAATCGCACTACTTCCGACGGCAAACTGACTAGTTTTAGGTGACCGAGAAAATCTTCCTGTAAAATAGAGAAAAAATTGAGTTGGTCCAAATAAATGTGATATTTCTTCATGGGATAGGATAGTCATCTTCCACTGAAAAAATCAGGGCAATCCGTGATAGACCGAAATTTGCCTTATCGGTTCTTACGCGGACAGCCTCTTAAGCGCTGACTTATTTAGCGCGAAATTACGTCTCCTACTGGAGACGGGAACCGCCAGGCTACGTGGTCATACGAGTCACGCAAAGTTCTAGACGTCTGACGGGCAAACGCTGTACCTTCATTTCATAATTTTTTTTTCCACGATCTCTCTCGGTGCAATGTCACTGCATCGAGACTCTCTACCAAGTGTGCTAATCCTGCCGCGAGGTGATACGATATGAGAGCTGTGAAAATTTTTTCCCGTACTGAAAAAAACTCTCTTGCTTTTTGTTATCTTCAATTTGCTATTAGGCCTTTGGACCTGTCATTTCCCGCCAAAAACGCGCCATGCGAATGTGTTGTCTTTCACATCGGCTTACGTCTGGGGATTGACGGTCGAATACACTTAAGTAAGCCGTCAGAAGACGTCATAACCAAAATTTTCTAGCATCGACAGGTAACAAGATTTTCTACCCATGGTGCTCCGCTACGCTGCTTCACCCTAGGTGTAGCCTACACAACAGAGGTTATTGGGGGCGCTCAGGTTTGGGGCGCGAGAGCGAAGCGACAGACCCGCGAGAAGAGGGAATCTTTTCTCTTTTCTCTCATCTCGCGTGTGTAGCGCTTCACACGCCTGCCCCAAAACCCGCCTGAACGCCTCCAATAACGCCTTCTGTGCAGACCGCGGTAGGTGATGATTGATAATTAGAGACCTTTAGCATCACGTTTTTCATGGGAAACTGCAAACCGCAAACCGCAAAATGTCACGTGACCACGACCTTGGGGTCACGTCTGCAGTTTGCAGTTCACGTTTGAACCGCAGGAAGGGCTTCCAGCGGTAAGTGATTTACGGCAAGGTTTTTTGCCGCAAAAAATTATACGACCTCGCGTTTAAAGGTATGAACTAGCTTTTTATATCCGTTTGCGATGTGTTTGTTGGATTTTGATCTCGAATCAATGAATTATTGCTGATTTTTTGGGCATAAGCGTACGGGAAATTTTTTGCCAGGGGGGACGGTAAACCTTTTGCCCAAAAAATTCTTGCAAGTTGCCCGAATTTTGCCGAAACGTACAGTCGAAAAGAAACGAGGGCCACACGATGCAACAACAGAGGCCGCACTGGTATATGAAGGTGGCTCGATACTGTAACAGTTTTTCAGGGTCAATACCTCCCAATTCTGAGCATAACTACGTCGCCATAGACAAACATTTAGAAAAATTGCCACCACAGTTTTATTAGATAAAGATGAAAATTTGTCATGATCAGAAATGCAATGACATCGGAGTTGTCATAGCAACGAAATGACGCCATTGCCTATATTACTTGCAGTAATATTTCTCGGCACAGGGAACTGTTCTTACAAAATCGTTCAAGGAAGCTTTTTCCTCAAATAGTCGTCTCGATGTTCGTGAAGTTAAAACGGAAACTGTGAGAGTGTTATTGGGATATTTTGGGATGAAGTTTTCATCATTACAAATATGGTAAAAAGCGAAATGTTGATGTTTGGCCGTTATCGAACAGAGAACTAGTCAGCCACTTCTTCATTTTCAGATCAATTGCTGATGCTATCTGCCATACACTATTCTACAAGCGGGAGATGGTTCTAGAAAGATATGCGGAAGTTTATTCTAATCAATTCACGACTGGAAAGAGCCCATTCCAGTTAGTGCAGTGCAGTACAGTACTCAACCGTAAAAAACCTGACATAAACCTGATGAAGACTGGTATTGGCCAGTCGAAATATCGCAACTTATCTCTATTTCACGTTGTTTGATCAGTCCCCGCAAAAGTCTTCTTGACTGTAACGTTTTGACCTATTTTGACTGATCACGATCTTTTCGGATCCGACATTCAGCAAGATTGATCGTACACGGTTTTTGCAGTGGTTTTTTTTTTTACCTTAACTAAACACAGTAAAAAACTATAAATATGTAAATCAACGTGTGATACCCTTTCCTAATAACCAGAAACTCATCACGTGCTACGCAACCTATGTCTCGAGAGAATGTAACTGGATTATTACGCCGACGTCAGGATTTTTCTCAGAATAAAATATAAACTATTTATCTCTTCAAAATAACAATAAAAAAACATGAAAACGTCTTTAAAACCTGGCTTTGCCCAAACTTTCTCTTGCTGCCCAAAAAATCTGAGCTGCCCAAAACTTGGGGGGCTGCAGCCCCCCTCGCCACCCCCGGCCCGTACGCCTATGTTTTTGGGCGATTAAAGTGATGCACTTCGACTTGATGAAAACAACATGGCGGCCCTAGACAACGAACGCGTGGTTCAAATCAATTTTATCAAGTTCCTTTCTGCCCTACTAAGAAAGGAAAGTATTCTGTTCCAATCCAGAGTTAAATTTTTTTTTCTATCTTGTTACTGAATTCATAACTTAACTCAGTCTCTCTTTAGTTCCTATTTTTAACGTATCACTCCGCGAATTTCATTTTATTTTGCTTATTTCTTTGAGACCGGTGATCCCAGGCTTCATAAAGCCTTGTGGTTTCTTCTGGGCTCCCTTGCAACATTACAATTCCTATATGTATTCTTGTATTGTATTATATTTTGGCTGAATAAAAATGAACTGAACTGAACTGAACTGAACGCCTTGCTAAAGTTTGAAATCTCGGAAACGCGAAACTGCAAACGCGTAACTGCGGTTTGCCGTTTGCGGTTTGCAGTTTACCTGATGCTAAAGGTCTCTACTACCACAAAGAACACGCCCTTATCTGTTAGTCTTCTAGAGGAAAGCTAAGCAAGCTACGAGTTTGTCATCGCTTACAAGCCCATAACATCCTTAGCGGTTTAGTTTATCGATTTATGTCCCTTGAGTGTCGCCCTGCAAGTCAGTAATCTGTGTTGACCAAACATTGTATTCTGTGTGTGATATAATAAGTAGTTACAGTTTTACCTTCTGGACATCAGGTCAATTCAGAAACTTGCAGTGAGCAGAAAAACGTTGTAATAACGCTTACCCCCAATGAAGTTCGTGCTTAGCTTCAATGCTCTTTAGGACCATTGACCTCATCCTATCCATTAAAGAGGAGAAGCATTCGGTGATAACACCAAGCTCTTGAGCAGCACGGGCATTTGTGGTTGACATGTAAATGATTTGGGATTTGGAATCAACGCCGGGCCAGGCTTTTTCAAGCTTCCTCACAATTTCATCCTTGACACTTTGAACGCCGTTCTCATTCAGCTGGTCCCACTTGTTGAACACAAACAAAGCGCACTTGGATAACAGATTTTCCTGCATGTGGAGCCATTTGCTATTTTCATCTTTCTCTCCCTCTGGACCACCGATGGACACGTACCTCGCTTTTTGCAGCAGTTTTTCAAGCTGTGAGCCAAAATTGAAGTTCAAATCTTTAGGTTATTTTTTTTCTTCATGCTGATTGCAAAGCTTTCTTTAAGCCGGGAGGAGACAAAATTGGGGAAACCAGTTAAATGCGCCTTGTCTTAACATGAACATTTGTCCCGAAGGCAGGTTAATACTTCTTATCTTTTAGATAGCACGTGTAATCATAATTCGTAGACGGCTTTAAGGCTGGTTTTCACTAGCGACGGAGTTGGATCGAGTCGTAGTCAGAAGCGTGGAACTTTACGATCTAGTGAAAACAGTGTTCTGATTTCTGATTCCTTTTACGACTCCGTCGTTTACGATCAAGTGAAAACTGGGTCGCCGGATTCGCAAGCGAAAGCGGAAGAACTAAACCAATCAAAAAGCGTGGGATTGTGATTAGTTTTACTTCCCTTTCTGCTTCCGACTCCGACAATCTGGTTTCACAAGATCATAAGCGGAACGTAAGCGACAGAGTCGTATGCGCAGTCGGAAGAAAATGGAAACGTTCTGATTCTTCTGACTCCTATTCCGTCGCGCTTATGACTCCGCTTACGACTTCGATTTTTGATTTTCACTAGGTCATAAGCGCTTACAAGTCCACTTACGACTCCGACTCCAACTCCGTCGCTAGTGAAAACCAGCCTTTCCTGGTTTTTGACGTCAGAGCTGACCCTTTTCTTCCGACACTTTCTTTCAGCCTTGGCTTTTTAACAATTTAGTTAACACTCACCCTAGATAAATAAGTGGTCTGTTATTCGAATGCAAATGTCAATATATAGATTTTGCCACGGCTACAAGCGAAGCTCCCGTTAATAAATTTAAACCTAACTTCTAGTCCAAAAATCAGTTAACTTAAGGCCAGATTCATATAAATTTTGAGGGAAAGGCTAAGCGATTTCAGAGAAAAAAATTAACATGCAAACAGTCCAAGAATGAAACAAATCTTGCATCGAGTTATATGTACACCCAAAAAATAGCTGCAATCATGCATCTTTCATCACAGTAGATTAGGCGTGCAAAACAAAATCTGCCCCCAACAAAAAAATAACCCAGTTGCCCACCCACGCCACCTTTATTTTATAAGCCTTAGGTTAATTTAATTGGACAGCCCAGAAATATATAACAATTATTCACCGAAGTGGAGGTGGGTAGTCCTGGATATTTACCGAACTGCGAAGCAGTGAGGTAAATATCCACGACTAGCCACCGACACTGAGGTGAATAATTGTTTTAGTATATACTAAAACAGTGAGATAATTGAGCACAAAAATGATGATTTTTAACTCAAATACTGTTGCCAACGATTACAATTTTGGCGCGTAATGACCGGGCGGCTGCGGCCGTCGCTTTTTCTTGCCGACAAATAAAACTTTTGAAGGCATTTGTTTGGCTTTTGCTGGGAAATTTCTTCAAAAGGAGTTTTGAATTCTTTTTGTATTTAAAATCATTCTATAAAAAAAGATTATTAAATTTAGTTTTAAGCTTATTTATGAACAACTCAACTAAATAAAGTAACGCAAGACTTAAAACTTAATTTGCATTTGTAAACAAAAAACTTTTTCACCGGTTTTATCGATAAATTCGTGTCAAAAAGATAAAGCTTTACCTGTTAAAACTTCCAATCCGAACTTCGTCACCTTCTTCGTGTATTTCGGAAACAGCTTGCTTGATTAGTTGTGAAATTTCTTTGTTTGTTTACGGCAGCAAACCGAGAAGGCATTTTGCTCGCAACTTACGCGAGTTTGGCGTCGCTTGCTCGGAGGAACTGGAGGTGAATCAGTGAATAGTGCAGGATATTCACTGATTGAGTAGCCAATCAGAGCGCGCGAAGAACACTATCCACTGTTTTAGTATATACTAAATATATATATTTTTAATGTTACTTACTTTATCTTTTTGAACTCCACCTCCAAGTGAACTGTTAGCGACATAAATAAAAGCAAAGGCTTCAGGCAGATACTGGATCACCATGTTGTCCATCTCGTCAGATTCCCCGACACCAGGGCTGTCAATTATCACTATATCGTTCT
Organism: Porites lobata; assembly: GCA_942486035.1. Classification (NCBI taxonomy): domain Eukaryota; kingdom Metazoa; phylum Cnidaria; class Anthozoa; order Scleractinia; family Poritidae; genus Porites; species Porites lobata. The sequence goes on along the minus strand of CALNXK010000048.1, from coordinate 438,518 downwards.
TTGATTCAGAATAAAAAAAGAAATTCAAAGTTGGTAATAATAAACAAGTTACATCAGTTCCGGTAAGGGCATACCGATCGTCTTAGCTTGAACTAGTTTAATTTTTATCAGCACAATTACGAGGAAAAATAACTGATAGGGTATGAATGAAAGTTAAAAATTTTGTCGGTCGTTTGACAGTCGGGCTATTGTGCAGGAATCAAAGGGGGCAGACGAATCTTTCAGCCTAACTACTCACCTTATTGGTTAAACTTTCAATTCTCCCGATCCCCTTAATCTTCCTCTGCCTTCAAAATCAAAGATGGCGACAAAACCAACGCAATTATACTTAGATATCACTCGCCCAGAAATAAAATAAACACCTGCAGTTCAGACTATTCCTGTATAACTTTTCAATAGGGTTATTTGTTGTGACGCGGCTCTACCTGGCCGGCGAAGACATCGAAAATTCCAGCAGTTTTTAAGAATAGGCCTTTTATAGCAGTAGGTCAGGTGACCAAGCCTGACAAGAAGGCGACAAGGAAAAGAGGCAAGGCTGATTTTGCAGTGACGAATATAATTGAACTGACAACAAGGACCACAATTTTTCTTTTAAAACAAACAGGCGCTGTATAACGGCAAGGAATAGAAAGAGAGTAAAAAAAAAAAGGTAAGGAGAAATAGTGAGGCTTGTAATGTACAGGGGAGAGATTTTGCTACATTTAAAAAAATTCAGCATTTATACAGGATCCAGAAAAGTTCAGTTTGAGCACCTTTATGTTTTAACGCCTTTTCATGTAAAATATTTATCCTCATTGAAGAGCTAAATTAGGAAGCACGATATCACCTTTATGAATCTATTTTGAACAGATTTCCGACTCCATATCTCCTGATCGACGTGTTATGTACAAATCGCCATTTTCAAAGCAACAAAAACCTCTGAACCTTCCACGTGAGCCCCAAACCCGTTGCCCGAAGGTCAACAGCGGAAACGACAAGCCAATCTTGGCATTTTCCAAGCCCTCAATCTTCAGTCCTG
>CALNXK010000048.1:427500-432500 GCA_942486035.1 Porites lobata | reverse complement strand
AAATTAAAGTTAGCTGAAAAGTTTAAGCTTCGCGTATCACTTTAAACATTTGTTGTGTACGTGACACTAGGCTAACACGACTCACCTACTTAGCACTGTTTTCAAAATACAACGCACCCAGAATTAGTGAGATGAAAAGGTCAACGTTTCACTGTTCAGTTTCTTGTCTATTTTTCAAAAACGGTGAGAAATAAAAGCAAATACAACGCTGTAAATAGCTTTAAAAGCGAAAAGATGTAATTTGTAATAGAATTAAATATTGTCGATCTAAGCTGATCTTGTTAACATAATATCTACATATCCGATTATCTTAGAATGGAAATTTTCCTATGATAAAAAAACTTAATTGAAAACTGCGGGAAAAACTGTGAACAAACCTGTGGTAAACAGAAAATCGCCAACATCTGTGAACGAGTGACACAAAATAGATAACAGGTCCCGGGCGAGAAAAACTGAACACATGGGATCGAGGCAAAGCCTGCCAGGCCGGTCCAAGATGGCGTCCAAACCGTGAAAGAACGGTTATTACTACTTCATGTACGGTACGCAAAAAGACTCTAATAGTATGCGTTCTCCTTCGTCGAAACGCAACAAGGAGGGTACCCAGTTTTTGTGCTACGAATTTATCCAAATTGAAAACGTCATATCTCAGCTAATATTTGAGATATGGGGAAAATGTTTCAGCTTTCAACTTTCCTTGAAAATTTCTATCAAAAACGGTATAATAAATTGGGAGATTCGAAAGTTTAAAAGTTATGTATGAATGACGTCAGCAAATGTGAAGTCATAATTTGACATTTGGTATCATCCTATAAGCCATTTTGATTGGCCTGATGTTTTGTATTTTCAGGCCAAGTTTGGTAAGGAAAGAGTTAAAGCTAACAAAGTTATTCTAAATTGACCAAAATTTCCACGCTTTGATAATTCCTTTGGGGGGGGTGGTTTGGCCCCACAGCGACTAGGAAAAACCCTGCGACCTAAAGTACCATGTTTCCCTTACTTAATATAGCGGTAATGTTTACAAACAAAGAACTGAGGCCCGGGCCAAACGTCGAACTAAACTAATTTTAAAATTTGTACGATAAATATATTTAGCATCGTTCGGGAAAAGATAATTACATCATCTGCGTTTTTTGTCTGATTCAGTTAAATGGTTCGACTTGTCCTAAGTTCGAAGTCTAACTTAACAGACGATCTTAACTTAATTTAGGTCAACCCAAATTAGAGCTTGGTTCGTTAAATGAAAAGTTCGACGTTTGGCCTGGGCCTCAGTTTGGTTCGTATCATGAAAAGTTGGACGTTTGGCCTAGGCCTGAGAAGGGTATCAAACGAACTCCGGATTAAATGCAATGCCTCTAAAATAATGAACTGTTCTTTAATAGATGGTACGTTGTTGGGCATATACTCAATAACTATTGTAACGGTGATGAGAAAAAAGCCCCAAAATTTTAAAAAATAAGGTTAAATAGGCTTTAAATATTCACATAATTTTAATAACTCATGGCCATGCAATTCAGCTGTTTCTTTCGTTTGTGCAGAAAAAGCCCTGAGTAAGGGCGTTCTTTTCCGGAAGGATCTAGGAGATCTGGTACACTTTTACAGTACTGCTGGCAAACTGAATGGATAATTTCCCGAGATTCTCGAAGTAGCAATTTATGTATACAGCTGCCCGAGACAATGCCACAAGCGAATTTAACCTCAACGCTTTAGTTACACTCCGCAAAGACGCTGGTGTGTTTACGATTCGAAAGAAGGGCTAACTGGCCAAATATTGGTTACAACAGAAAACTACTGAGTACGTCGAGGTATAGATATATCTCTATATCGTGGAAACAATGCTGGATCCGACGTTTGTTCGTTTTGTCAAGGCTAGTTCAGCTAGAAAAGTTTATTCGGGATAAGAGATTCATCCCAATAACACTTGTGTAATCAGGTCACATCACACGACTCAGTTGTAAGCAACATTTAAACTGAAACGAGTATCGGAACATCATAGACAACTATGAAAGGGCCATCAATATAAATATAATCTAAATGTCACTTAACCACCAGGCCACCAGTTACAAAGTCGCTAAGAAGTTGACGACACCATAGAATTTGGCATGTACACTTCCCAAGAGCTCAATCTATTACCTGAAGGTTAATCCTTGGACCCTATAACCCAGCCTCACGGAAAATAACCAAACTAGAGCTGTCAAAAATCTCCGTGCCGTAAATTAAACGTAGCAGTGGCTTAAATGCGTCGAAAACCCTCCCCAGTTTAGAGACATGGGTACAATAACCGTACAAACGTAGCAAAATTTACTCCTCCAGGGCTAATTAAAAGCGTTATATCTATAGACGGACTGCGCACGTCATCGCGGACTCGAAAATCCTAAACCATGATCACTGACATAAGCTATTTTAGAACTCTCCTTATGGAGTAACTCCATTGCTTCCGGTTGAAACGTCCCAGAAATGATTGAAATCCTTTCTTCAATCCTTATTCATGACCAGTCTCATTTCTAAGACATTCCGCTAGACGCAGCCGCCGTCCTTACGTATTCCATCCTAGTACTTTCACTTAGACACAGTCGTCTTACTATTGACTAGCTTCATTAAGTACATTCACATGGACACAGCCCTTTTCTTTACTTATGCCTTGTGCTGTTCTAGTACTTCCACTCAAGGACGCGCAGCCGTCTAACTTTAGACCACTTTCGTTCCAGAACACTCGTACATTCGTTCAGTACATTCTTTCGGCAATGAAAAGAATTTTAAATTCCTTCTCCTTTACAATGCATTACCAAACCGCTACATTAAAGCTACACTGGAGTGAAATATGAAACCGAGTATGTCCCCAAATATAAGAATCATACCAAACGATGCATGAAAGGAGGTTTGGAACGAATTGACCTGCCTTGCACTGAATGACTCAGGAAAGTTGAAAAAGCGTGCCAACGATCCGTTCGAGTCAATGCTTCTCACTTGGAAAAACACTGGGGGATCTAAATGGAGAACCAAAGGCAAAAACAAAACCAATTTCATTTGTTCAACTGCAAGGGTGCGTGGGCTTTGCGTCTAAGCTAAACGTCAGCGGGTGGACTGCGAGAGTGAGAGAATGAAAACTAACCTCTTCATCTTTTATATACCTGAGCCCCAAAACAATTGAAAAGAACTGTCAGATATGCAACACCTTGTAATCAGAAGCGATTGTACCATATAACAATTAGAAAATATATTTTTCAAGGATTTGTATCGAAAACCACTAAAAACAAAAACTGGGTGGTAAGAGTTGATTTTCCCCGTACAAGTCTTTCTAATAGACCTATTCGGCTAACTCAATGTTGTACCCAATTCAAATCTCCCGGGGTTAAGATTCTTTGTGTATTGTATTTGCATCATAATGTGGCATTCACATTTAAATGATGTGGAAATTCCTGAAACAAAACGTTTTATTCCCAAACGGTTTGAATTGGGTACAACATTGAGTTAGCCGAATAGGTCTATTTTCGGCGGCCGCTGCAAACGCTACTTTTGAGATAATTACGGCTGAAAATTTATATGCTCTTTTTACACAAAGTTGATCAAGTGACCACCTATTGCAATTCAGTGGGCTTTGAACCACGAATCACCTTTGCCTTTGTTCTCATTGGTGAGTCATCAGACTCAGTATAGGGCTGGGTGCAAGCAGGAAAGGACAAATCATCCTGGACATAAGATCAGTGATAAAGGTTGAAAGAACACCTTTTACCATTTACCTGCAAAAAGAAGAAAGTATTTCGTTGCCCTCAGTTGCTTTTCATGCCACCTCATTGTCTCTTTGAGATTTTTAATATGCTTCTGAAGTAAACTCAACATCTTCTCATCCATTTTACCCAAAAGGGCTTCGGCTTCTGTGTAAAAGTTTAGCAAGGCCTGTCTTTTTCTTGCAACTTCTTCCTTGACCCGAGATAAAACGGCAAAGGCCTAAAGAAGTAAAAGTTTTGTAAGGACTTAGGTTTGCAAATACATTTTAGATTTCAGACTGAGACAAGCAAAGTAAAAGTTTGCTGATTCATGGACATCTTTCATAATGGTGGCCTATTAATATTCTTTCACATGTATGACAATTAGCCTTTCTGACCTCGTTAACATGTGCAAAACACAAAGAATTCTTACTTTCAAACGAGGTCAGAAAGGCTAGTTATCATATATATAAAAGAATATATCAATAGGCCCTTATTATGAAAGAGGCCTATTAGCAAAATAAAATTAAATTTCAAAACTTATAAGGCGGAAATATCTATATAAATATATTCAAATGCGCAATAGGAAAAAAAACACAATAATAGTAATTCTTATTCATTCAAAAATATTTCCCCGATTCTGATTGGCTAAAAGCAGACGCATAATTCACTATAACCAGCTACTGATGACCAAATTTGGAAGACTTTTGAGTTTAATGAACCGATGACGTCAAAAGCGCAGCGTTCTTTCAGGTTAACGCACTGTTAACCGAGAAGACCCGGGGACAAGGTTGAGTTGTTTTGGTTCTGAAAACAGAAATGGAGGACATTTTACTCGTTTCAAGAATAAGAACTAGGAGAAATGATAGCTAAAAACATGGCAGGAATAGCAAGAAGACAACTCGAAGGGCGACATCTGCTATTTGGAAAATATTTGCGGAGCTGAACAACCGTAAACGTGCACTATCGAAGATGAACTTAACATCGATAGAGGTAAGCATGTTTTAGCTATGTTTTTAAACTAGGAATTATTTTGAATGAATAATAAAAGAATTATTGAATTCGGCTTTCGTATCATATGAAGAATTGTGGAGATGTCGGCCTCGACGGATAACACCCTCCTCGATCTCCATAATTCTTCATAAGATACTCAGCCTCATTCATTAATTGTTAATTATTATTCAATCAAAATATTTCCCCGATTCTGATTGGCTAAAAGCACACGTTTAATTCACCATAAGCAGTTACTGATGACCAAATTTGGAAGAATTTTGACTTTAACGAGGAAATGAC